>PRKT01000011.1:3821111-3850225 GCA_003671525.1 Saccostrea glomerata | reverse complement strand
AAGCTGAAACTTATGTGGAAGCATCCTGGTATAGTGTAGATTCTAAATTGTTCAAATCATGACCCCCGGTGGAAGGGCGGGGCCACAATGGGGAATCAAAGTTTTACATAGAAATATGTAGGAAAAATCTTTGAAAATCTTCTTTCAGGAACCAGTGGCCAAAAAAGCTGAAACATATGTGCCCATGGAAGGATCATGGGGTAGTGTAGATTTCAAAATGTCTAAATTATGATCAGTGGGGTAGGGTGGGGATGCATTATGTATAACAAGGGTGAAATCTGGTTAAGAACAGAATGGTCAAAGCTTCTCAGGTGAGCGATGTGGCCCATGGGCCTCTTGTTAATTTTAGTTACAGATTTAACAGAGATAATTTTTAACTTGTCTTTAATTGAATATTTTTTCACTTTAGGTCCAAGGAAATGTCATCCAAGATGTGGCTGAGTAAAAATGGACTTGTGGCTAAGAAACTGACCATACTGGATGCCCTGTCACCAACAATGGTCCCCCACAAAACCAAATACGTACCCATCCTGGATAAACATGTTGTGGCCAAGGTTTTTGATGAAGTAGGTTTTTTTATTCTCTAGTCCTGAGCTTAATTATGTGAAAAAACATTTTTAGCTCACCTGAGCTGCAATTGAGCTTTTCTGATCACATTGTGTCCGTCGTCCGTCCGTCTGTCCGTCCGTAAACTTTTCACATTTTCGACTTTTTCTCAAGAACCACTGGGCCAATTTTGACCAAACTTGGTAAAAAGCATCCTTGGGTGAAGGGGAATTTAAATTGTTAAAATAAAGGGCCAAATCCCTTCACAAGGGGAGATAATCAAGAAAAGACAAAAATAGGGTGGGGTCATTAAAAAATCTTCTTCTCAAGAACCACTGTGCCAGAAAAGCTGAAACTTATGTGGAAGCATCCTGGGGTAGTGTAGATTCTAAATTGTTAAAATCATGACCCCCGGGGATAGGGGGGGGCCACAATGGGGAATTAAAGTTTTACATAGAAATATATAGGAAAAATCTTTAAAAATCTTCTTCTCAAGAATTACTGGGCCAGAAAAGCTGAAACTTATGTGGAAGCATCTTTGTGTAGTGTAGATTCTAAATTGTTCAAATCGTGACCCCTGGGGGTAGGGCTGGGCCACAATTGGGAATTAAAGTTTTACATAGAAATATATTGAAAAATCATTGAACATCTTCTTCTCAAGAATTACTGTGCCAGAAAAGCTGAAACTTATGTGAAAGCATCCTCAGGTAGTGTAGATTCTAAATTAATCCAATCATGACCCCTGGGGGTAGGGCGGGGCCACAATGGGAAATCAAAGTATTACATAGAAATATATAGGAAAAATCTTTGAAAATCTTCTTCTCAAAACCACAGGGCCATAAAAGCTGAAACTTATGTGGAAGCATTCCTGGGGTAGTTTAGATTTCAAATTGTCTAAATTAGGATCAGTGGGGTAGGGTGGTGTCACAATATGTTTTACAAGGGGGAAATCTAGTAAAGAACATAATGGTCAAAGCTTCTCAGGTGAGCATAGTGGCCCATGGGCCTCTTGTTAAACTTATTATAGGAAATATTCGTATTCCTATTACATGTAATATATATTATCTAATACATTTTTTTGTGGGAAAAAGTTACTCCATCTTAACTGATAAATGTAGGAATAGTTTTGTGATGCATAATATTGTATCAAATCTAAAAATCTTGATGGTACTCATGCTCTATGTAGGTTTTATTATACTTTTTAGCTCACCTGAGCCCAAGTCTCAAGTGAGCTTTTCTGATCACATTTTGTCCGGCATCTGTCTGTCCGTCTGTCTGTCTAGCTGTCCGTCTGTCTGTAAACTTTTCACATTTTCGACTTCTTCTAAAGAACCACTGGGCCAATTTCAACCAAACTTGCCACAAAGCATCCTTGGGTAAAGGGGATTCAAGTATTTATATGGAAGCATCCCCAGGTAGTGTAGATTCAAGTTTCTTCAAATCATGACCCCCGGGGGGGTAGGGCGGGGCCACAATGGCTGACCAAAGTTTTATATAGAAATATGTAGGAAAATTCTTAAAAAATCTTCTTCTTAAGAACAGCAAAGCCATGATTGCTCATATTTATATGGAAGCATCCCCAGGTAGTGTAGATTCAAATTTGTTCAAATCATGACCCCCCGGGGTAGGGCAGGGCCACAATGGCCAACCAAAGTTTTATGTAGAAATATATAAGAAAATTCTTTAAAAATCTTCTTCTTAAGAACTGCAAAGCCATAATTGTTCATATTTATATGGAAGCATCCCCAGGTAGTGTAGATTCAAGTTTGTTCAAATCATGACCCCCGGGGGTATGGCGGGGCCACAATGGCCGACCAAAGTTTTATATAGAAATATATAGGAAAATTCTTTAAAAATCTTCTTCTTAAGAACTGCAAAGCCATAATTGCTCATATTTATATGGAAGCATCTCCAGGTAGTGTAGATTCAAGTTTGTTCAAACCATGATCCCCGGTGGTAGGGCGGGGCCAAACTTTTGGATTTTAACTTTTCAATAGTATTGTAATTCAATTTCTCAGTTTTCCTAGCCACAATGCTTGGGTGAGCGATGTGGCCCATGGGCCTCTTGTTTTTATTCCAATGCTTATTTATCATAAAAAATTTTATTATTGCGATGTATATCCTTCATGCGAAAAGTTACCAATCTATGCTTCATACAGATATTGCCTGTAGCCCACGTGTCTAGCAGGTCAAAACAACAGATAACTTTAGTCAATCCTATTGCTGTGGATCTAGAAGGCTACAAAAAGAAAGTGCGGAAATGTGTAGACCAGTACAGGGCGTAAGTTTCCATTATTAATAATGTGATATTACATTGGCCCATTGAAATCATTGCATTAATACTATGTTTTCAATCAGCATTTTCCAAGGATAAAATTCTTTGCTTATAAAAGTTATAATTTTGCTCCTTTTCTCTTATTTTGCTTATCTTTTCAAAACATTTTATATTTCCTAGGAGATTGAATAGAATTGTGTGGAATGCATTGCCTGAATCTTCAAAGGCTGAGTAAGTTTGGGAGATTTTGAATAATTTGGTACATAAACTTATATACATGCATGTCAGGTGTCTCTTAATAGAATTTTTTTTAAAATTAATCATTTTGTTTGGTGATCTTGTGATCTTTAATTGAAGTAATTTGTATTGTAAAACTCTTTTTTCAGATTTGATTCAGTAGAACCTGTATCATTTGAAGACAACAAACTAAAATTGATGAAAGCCTTAGACAACGCTGGCTGTCCAGTCAGAGAACAAGACATATTGCTACTGGAAAAAGAAATTAAAAGAGGAGAGAAGTACATGGAGCAGGCAGAAGACTTACGCCGAGCCTCTGATCCCAACAGACAGGAGAGTTTTGATGACTTGGTGAGAAACCGCAGCAGAAACAGCAGCAGAAGTTCTTCTTCCAGGAGCAGCAGAAGCAGCAGGCACAGCAGTGCTAGCAGCAGAAGCAGCAGGAGCAGCAGGGGGAGTAGGAGCAGGCGATCCCGTAGTGAGAGTCCCAGAAGTCCTAGGAGTAGGACTCCCAGCCGAAGTCCTAGTCCTGCTAGGAGTAACAAGGATGAGGATGAACTGAATGTGTACGATGATAAAGCTAGCATTGCGTCCAGTTTGACCGTGAACTCCAACCCCGATGACGAGGTCAGACCATAATAAGTAGTTTTGCATCCCATAGTGACCTTGTTTACCAAATATTATTCTATACATGCATGGGCTACATGTATATATATGTATGTATGTTTTTATAGCATGGGCTTTCGCTATGATATATATACATTAGTACTGCAAAGATTCTTAGTGTATTAACAATATGTTGTGGTGATCCAGACTTTTGAATCAATCACTTGTATTAGAAACAAGGATGACAGCTCAATTGTATTAAAATTGTCCTTGCTTTCTTGGATATTTTTTTTTAAATGATTCTGTCGTTTGGAATGAGATTGAAAACTTGAAAGGTTTGTTTAGAATGTTGAAATAATTGCATGTCGTCATCATCAATCATTTTACTGAGAATCGTGGTTATCAATCAATATCCATTTTATATTTCTTTTTGGTATTTCAAGGATGATCAAAAGAGAAAAATCATCACTTATTAAAGCTCCATCATTCTCAAGAAAGTTTAACAAAAAAAATTATGGATAAAATTTGAGTGCACAAACTCTTAACAAGAATAAAAAAATAATCTCCCAAATCAAAAGTAGTAAGAATTCATCCAGGAGTTGTGCTTATTTATAGAATAACTTTTATTTTGAAACTATTTTTGAATTTATTATAAAACATATATAATTTGTTTAGAAACTATTTGTAGGGTAAATTTTGAATACATGTACATGTAAGCATGCTTTGTAGATATGTACAGACTAGTCGCTTTCACAACTTGATCAGTATTATGTTTACCCAAGAGCTCACCTTTGAGGAACTTTTGAAAGTCCTATATATATATACCAGATATTCAATGTTTTTATGCATAATGTTCTGCATTTTTTACAAGTATTGGTGGTACATGAAAACTGTATCTGTATGCAAATTAAATGTGACAGAAGCTGCACATGTTGCCTGTGATAATTGTTGTTACAATGTTTATATAACACTTTTACATGTTATCTGTTAGATGTAAATGTTTAGATTTTCATCATGTGAATATTAGAAAAAGACTTCAGATTTAATTTCTTTTCTATTCCCCATAATATTTTTTAAAAATTCTTTTATATATATATATTTTTTTTAATTAGTCATCCAAATATACTTTTAACTTTTTTCTTTCCATAAGAAAGTAGATTTTTCCTTTTCAATAGATTTTAGAATAATGTGGGAAATATTCTAATAGTGTTTTTCTTCCTTTGTCAAAGTATACATGTAGCTTTTTATCTCTGTATGACAATAACATACTACAGTGACGTAGTTCAAAAAGGTGTAGATGTTTCTATTTGCACTGTGATGGAATAAAATTATGAAAATTTATTTAAATTTCCTACCATTTATATGCCTGTTTTTCACATTTGTATATTTCTCCTTTTCATAATTTACTGTCTAAGATGCTGAATCATAACATTGGACATTTCAAATTTCTCGTCTTCCAATGAGACACACCGTGGAGTTGGAAAAGACTTGATAAATGACACTACACGAATTGTCAAAAAAAAAAATGTTGACATGATCTGAATTCATTAGTTGATGGTATTGATGGCATACTTTGAAGAAAGAATTCAAAGAACTTTTCCAGACCCCCTCACCTTTTACTTTAAATACGGCAATAGATTGAAAAGCATTTTTCATGCATATTCTATTGTTTATTTATCGTATAAAGTATCTTTTAGAGAGTTTTTGGCTGTACACAGTTGGTCTTTCTTCCATAGGAAAGTAGACAAAAGACTTTTGCGTATTTTTTCCAATCTCTAGTATAAAGGATATGCCATGGAAAAGGGGACATAATTTGCACAAACGATGATTTCAAAGAGAGAGAGAGAGAGAGATTATATTTTTGGCCATGCGAAGTTAATTCTTTAGATCTCAGGCCTTTTTTCAAGAAATATGATGAGGGAGGAAGGCATTTTTTATTTACATTTTTATTGCCCCCAAAACATAATGAGGCAGCATTTTACATTGTACAAAACCTCAAAAAATGATGAAGGGGGGTTGCGATTTGTAGTTTTTATTTTATTGATTAAGCAATAAATAGGGTTAATGAGGCATCTTTGGAAGAGGTGAGGGAGAGCCCGAGAACCAAAATTCGAAATTAATTTATTATGGCCTTATTCAAAAGCAATGGAGACTATGGCATATGAAATGAGAATCGTTCAATGATACTAATCACCACAAAAATGGAAAGTCTTTTTAAAATATTAATATTGGTCATATCTATTGGTGTTTCAAATAGCTTTCAATATGGCCAGAGACCTGTATGGTTTTATGCCTCTTACATGGTGCATCCATGATTTTGTTCTCTTTTACAAAACTAGGTACATTATGAAATGAATTCACAAAATGATCCCCAGTGCAAGTCCGTGTTTTGTCTTTGGGGAGACCCTGAATATGTCCGCAATCCAAACGTAAAATGGGAGTTGCACAATAGCTCTTCTTATGAAATGGTGAATTTGAAAAAAGTTTTAATTAAATTTAATTCAGTGATATAGGAGGAGTAGCGAAAAAGAGATGGATACATTGACTTTAACCATGGTAACTGAAGAATGGACGCCTCATTAGTATATAGTATATATATATATACACTATATTGTACATCTAAATGACCCCCGCTTTCGAGCAGGGAATATCTATATTTTGTTCTCTTGAACCCAACATGACTCACGTTGCCAAACATTATAGTAAAAGTTTATTGTTTGGAACTTTTCAAGAGAAAGTCCATTCTTTTTAATTAAATAGATGTGTCCAGTATGCAAAAGCGAAGATATATATAGTCACACATGAATTATTGCCTCTCAAAAATTGTTTGTCCATGGTTTTTCAATTTCAAAAAAGTTTGCAAGCTCATAGCAATCTACACGCTAGAACAAAAGTGGGTACACATTTTCTGAAGAAAAAAATCCAGTAGACAGAGAGAGAGAGAGAGAGAGAGAGAATACTATTAAGAGAAAAATAAAACAAGCAAATGTTTATATTTTTTGTCATACTAGCTGTTTTGAATTGAATTTATACACGAATCATTATTGTTCGCGGGGGTCTAATATTCGTGGATTTTGTGGGTCATTATCACAGGCGCTTATTTCATACAATAGGCTAATTTTTATACTATATAATAACATTATTATGTTATTATATAGTAGAAAACTAAGCTTACTGTATAAAACAAGCGCCTGTGGTTGCCCCCTATAACCTCCTTCTCGTTATATATCTGCGTGTATACACAGTCTCATTCTATTCTGGCTATGCGCCCGAATTTGATCTGATTTTAATAAGATTTCTTGGAAAAGGGTGTTTCCTATGACAAGGAAAAGTCTGCTTTAATAGCACTGGCGGATTTAGAATAGAATCGGCCCGCGCCCCTGTGTATCCCAAATATACATTAAAAAATATCATAAATCATTTTTTTTTGTGTAGCTAAAGACCCCTTCCTCGACCCCCCTTCCAGATTTCTGGATCCGCCACTATAAGAGTCTGAGAATCAGAGGTGTGGATTAAGTTTCTTTCCTGAAATTTTCTTAATCAATACCGCTGCATTTGTTTGAAAATGTTAATTTTCAATGAAATTAAATAAATGATATATATAATTATTTATAAACTAAATTAGTGGAAAAATGAACTTATGACTTGCCCATGGGCTTAAGGTCAGGCACTGTAGCAAGTGTAGGTTACACCTTTTTTTACCAGCTCGATTTTTGAAATTTTTTAGATGCTATTTAGGTTTTAGTCATGCTTCAACAAAAAAAAATGGGGCGGGGGGAGGGGTTATCTGCCATTCAAATAAACGTTTATTTGAACATTGAAGATTATTGCATGGAAAAAAAAGACAGACCCATCATTCCCCGAATTCTAAACTATAAATTCCTATTCCATGCTTCTTTATATTGTCAATATCCTCTCAGTACGTTGGGAAAAGATAGCGCCAAAATGTCAGCAAGATACAAGTAGGCCTACGGGAGATAACTCTAGATGCGTTCTCATGAGTCGCCATAACAACAACGTAAACGACCAGGTGCGCTTCCGTTTGTCCAATCACAAAGGTTTTATCGTAATCGCCGGTGATTATTCCTTTATTGATTGACAACTCTCGCTATTATGTATCAAGTAGTCGAAAGTAAGAATCCAAGGCGAGATTTTCTTTCCAAAAACCTTGTTCTTGAGCTCGAGAGTCTGAGCATGACAAAGGTAAGATTTAGGTCGAATTCACTCTGTCTAAGATTCACTTTCGTCTGGCATGTTTTCAAGTTGCATTTAGTTTGATACGGTCTTTGATTTTGTTCTTTTTATACTTCACTTCTCGTTGACATTTAATTATCCAGAGCGGGTGTAATACTCATGTCGAGACATGACCAGCAGTTGGGTGTTTCTCCTAAAAATTCTATTTAGAATGGCTTGAATTCTTTCTAAATAGCCAATTTAAAGGTAACCCATTTTCAAAATTTTGAATGATAATCATCACTCTAGATCTCATGATATAAAAGACATTTCTTTTTAAACCCCTTGCACAAGCAAATGTTGTTCCACCTGAAAACACATATATTTTTTATGAATGTGGTCTGAATAATCTAGGCTCTTGGTGATTAAATGTCTTCAGAATCCAGTGTTTTAATCCTCATGCCATAAAAAATATTCTTGATAACAAAAACTTATAGTAAAAGTTTAGAATTTGACGAAACTAATCTCATTTAAATACAATGACATTATAACAGTTACTGTAGTCTTTGTATATTGTGAAGTTCTCTTTGGTTTGTAAAGGTGTGAAGGAAATTTAATGAGTTCAGATTCTAAATACATCATGTTGGTCAAAAGGCTAGATATTGAATATTATTTGAGTCTTTCTTATTTGGAGTTTTAAGAGTTTGTTTATATTGATTGTCTGTTTACTTCACGGAAGTTGTTCACAAATCCTCCTCAAATATCACTTTGTGAAGTATGTGTCATAGAGGCAGCAACTGTTAACAGTAATAGCTTTACTTATATAATAATGTTTGTGGTTTGGAATATGCCCCTTTGATTCGCCTCATTGATTTAATGCACATTAAAGCTGGGAGTTTTCAATGTTGCCATGCCCGGCACGCCAGGCCGTCAACAGATAGGATGTCTCAGTTTGTGGAATCCTTGATTTGACTTGTATGGGTGACTTTAATTAATTACAGTGTTATTGTGAATCATGGCGGTTTCATTTGCACCAGAGAAAAATGTCTATTCTTTTTATGAAAGAAAGAACAGAGAGGAGACAAAAGGAAATAAACATGAAGCTTTTGTTCATGAACTGTCAACAATGGTAGATGATATGTTGGTAGGTGTATTATTTTATAGCAGTTTTGAAGAAGTTTGCTTGCTATATTATTAACAAGGGTATTTTTTACTATTTATATTGATTAAAAGTCTTTTATTCTCTTTCTAATTCATGGAAATTCTTTATTCAGTTTGTTATTGTTTGCAGTAGTTAATGCAAATATAATTTCAGTTGTGTATGCTACAATCAATTGGTGTTTCGATCACCATTTGAATGTGTTTATTTGATGTTAGTATAGCATACATTAACAGCTGAATATCCAGATTTCAATTTTTCCATAAACACAGTTTGGATAACTTAATTTTTATTTGATGTTAGTATAGCATACATTAACAGCTAAATATCCAGATTTCAATTTTTCAATAAACACAGTTTGGATAACTTGCACAAGAAATGAAAAAAAAAAATCAATATGTGTACTAAGGGGGGCGGGGCTGGTTTCAATCACATATGACAGTTCAGATCATCGATAAAGACTTGGTCTTCTCAGACAATAACTGTATGACCTTAGAAACAAAAAATTATTGAAAAAAATTATATTTAATGAATAACACATAACTGGTAAGCACAAAAGTAATTTAATTATTGCATATACATGTAATATGTACAGTACCATTACACAAGATACTGACATTTATCATGAAATATTTACATTTTCAATGTCTTCGTTCAAGTTAAAATTACATGTACAAATAATTTATGCACTTTATTTCTACATACCGTGGGTAATTGTACTGGTTCATTGATATAGGCACAGTAAAAAAAAAATCATGTGTGGGGCGGGACAAATAGAGACAGAAGCTTGTAGCACATTGATTTGCGGAATCAAAAGCATGTAAATTTAAAGAATATATAACTGTCAGATTTTTTGATTTCATGACAATGATCAATCAATCGATGCTAATTATCATGCAAGCCACTCAATTGATCACATCATGAAATAAAAAAGAAATTAGACAGTTATTCCTTAATTATTCAGAAAATGTTTGATAAGAAACCTTATTTTATTTATACCTTTTGCATGTATTCCTTGCAGTAAATCCAAGAATCATTGCATTACTGCTGTGAATTCATAAGGTATTCTCCTAGCATTAATATTTAATATAAAGATGGTAATAAAATGGATAGCTGATTGAGTTAACTTTGAAATATAGTGGTACTTGCACCTAATTCTTTATCTCTTTAGAACACCAGCATGAATTACAAAAAATGATGTATTTACTGATCAATAGAGCTTATTATGCCAATTAAATGCATGGGTCATAGAATTCCAGATAACAGTTTAGTATAGATTTGAGATTATTTAATACCTTTTGTTTTTACAAGAATTAATAAATTATGGCACAGGAATTTTGGGGGAAAAAAATTTTCATTGCATATAAGACTTAATATATTGTACATATTAAACTTGGGGAAATGCCTTAAATTCATCTTGTAATGAAGTCATTCAAAGTAAGAGGAATTGATTATGATACGTACATGCAGGACCATTTGTATGTATAACCTCAAATTGGTCAATATATTCTTATCTTTTTAGATGTCAAAAGAAATTCCTATTGCTGTGTTTATATATGTTAAATTGATTATGATACATACATGCAGGACCATTTGTATGTATACCTCGAATTGGTCAATATATTCTTATCTTTTTAGATGTCAAAAGAAATCCCTATTGCTGTGTTTATATATGTACACATTTAGCATTCACTGTGAATATCAGTTCAAAGTTTTTATCACAAATTTAATTGTTATTATATTATATCTTAATTTCCTATTCCTAGTAGGAGCCTTTGGTAAGTGGATGGTTGTCAAAACCTCTGAAAAATCTCATTTTCTAATCATTCTATATACATGTACTATACATAGCTGTTTGTATCTGTAAAATAATTAAAGCACAAAATTCAGAAAGTATAAAGTTATCTATTATCTAAAATGGAATATTTAAAATTTAAATGTGAAACCTTGATCTCTTTCACACACTAAATTTAACAGAAAAAGTTACCTCCCTTTAAAGGGATGTGTGGGTTCCTATTTCAAAAATACATAAAAAATATAACTTAATATACTCAATGCCACTTCTTATTTTGGATAAATGTGTGATATGTGTATGCTATAAAGAATATCCTTTATATATAAAAATTATTTTTTCTTCTGCCGATCCACTTATTCACTCTGTCGAGGGAACATGGAAACTTTCGATCCCAACTGCGGTGTTGTTTTATGTCCAATGTCACCACAAGCTTAAATCTTAAATAAAACAGTCATGTAAATAACTCAATGTTATTAATTGTGGATTAAGGACAAATGATATGACTATTTTTTTTTTTAAATGGTAAAACTGACAAAAAAAAAAAGAGAGAATGTTAATTAAGATCCATAAGGGTAAATTATAATGGCAAACAGGAAGAAAATTGAACTTGTCAATGAGCAGAAGTTCATATTTTCAAATACATGTAGGGTAATATAATTTTAGAAATATGAATTTGAATTTATTTACAACCAAAATAATACATGTTATAATAAAAATATGTACACGTATCCATGCATTCATTTGTTTGTATCCCTTCAAGTTTCCATGAAGCCTTAAATTAGCTAAGTAATGGAGATCTGTATGGTTGAGGTTATAGTGACCACTTTTAATTTATTCAGACTGTATACTATTAATTAGACAATATCATAGTTGTATTATAATGAATATAATGCATGCATGTTAGATTTCTTTAAATGAATTAAGGGGGAAAATAAGGATTTTGAAAAAAACTATTAAACTTTTCTCTATACATTTTAAATGTTGAATTACATGAATTCAAAATAGTCGTTTTATTTATATCTAATTGGTTCAATTATATTATCATGGTTGCTATATAGGTGTGCATTAACTAAATGTCAAAATGATTAAACTGAAATTAATATGAAATAATAGATTTTAAATTTATGATTTGATTCACTATTGGATTCTATAGCAGTCTTTTTTCATAATTTTGCATTTTTTTTGATAATTACAAAGTGATATTAAAAATATGGCACGCCAAATTCACAAAAATGAGCAAAACATAGTTTCACAGTCGATAAACTAGGTTTATCAGTTGTAAACTATAGTTTACGGACTGTAAACTATAGTTAACAACGTTAATCTATATTTTACATCTGTAAACCATAGTTAACGCGATAATCTATATTTCACAACCGTAAACTATACTTAACGCCGAAAACTATCATTTGCGATTGTAAAACATAGATTATCTGATAAATACAGTTTCACGATTTGTAAACTATAGTTTACAAACCGTTAACTATAGTTAACGATCTGATAAATATAGTTTCACGATTTGTGAAACTATGATTAACAACTCTTAGCTATAGTTTACGATTGTAAACTATAGTTTACAAACGTGAATATATGTTTATCAACAAAATCTATTGTTAACACTTATTACAGACAGATCAATTTAGATAAGCATTCGTAAACTATAGTTAACGACCGTTAAATATAGTTTTACAGATGAAAACTATACTTAACGAATCGTTAACTATAGTTTACGGTTTGTAAACCATAGTTTACAGTCGATAAACCTAGTTTATCATTTGTGAAACTAGGTTTATCTCATTTTTGTGAATTTGGCGTGCCATATAAAAATAAGAATCCTTAAGAGTTAACACTGAAATTGAAAAAAAAAATGAGGTAAAACTGATATTACATTTGCAAATTGCATGACAAGAACGTTTTATTATTTCTTATGAATAATTAAAAGTAATTTGAAACTCTAGAAACCATTATTAGTATTAAATTGATTATATTGATTTTGGACAGGGCCATAGAAGTCACAACTGCCTTGACAGAAAACCTGTCAAACTCCGAAATCAACTTCTGATGGATCAGGAGAAGGACCTACCACAGAACATCATACGCCGTGTCCTTGACACACTTAAAGGTCAGTCCGTGGTGGCCAGGAGGGACTCGGATGGACTCTATTATCCAGGTCAGTTCTAACGCATATTTCAACATCTGTTTTAATATTTCCATGAATTGTTTTGAAATCTGTCAAGTTTAACCATATGGATGTTGTAAATCTTGTCACATGAAAGAAATGAAATCAATTTTTTATTTGTAATCATATACAACCAGGAGTCTACTGACTTGGAAATATCTATACTTTTAAATCCATTTCTTGATGCATTTGATTTTATTGTAGAAAGTCCCCAAAAATATGTGCTATGCATGAAATTGTCATCATTCTACTACATCATAAATACATCAAAGTTTACCAATTGATTTAAGGAATAACTGTCTTATTTTTCGATTTCATGATATGATCAATCAATTGGCTTGCATGATAATTTGCATAAATGCTGAAAGCATTTATGCATAAAATTATCACACAAGCCAATCGATTGATCATCGGCATGAAATCGAAAAATAAGACAGCTATTCCTTATATTTACATGCTCTTCATTCTGTCAATCCACGTGCTACAAGCCCCGCTTCTTGTCTCTATTTGTCCCGCCCTGCACGTGATTTTTTTTTAACTGCGCCTATCAATGAACCAGTGCATTGACGAGGAAATAAAATACATTGACTATTTGTAATTTTATCTCAGACAAAGACTTTGGAAATGTAAATATTAACAATTTCTATTTATGTTAAATGAAGACTTTTTATTTCTCAGGAACTGTGGTAAAATGCCCTGACCCAAGGCATGCATTGGTGGAGTTCGAAGACAAAGAACAGGTGCTGACCCCTACCAGATTAATGATAGCCACCAGTGGCGCCATCGCCAGACCACATCTCAGGGTATGTTACATGCATGTAAATCCTTTTCTAGTAAAGAAAAAATTATGGTCATTTTGAAATTAGTGTGTGATATGAAATCTCCTATTTCAGATTGGAGATTGTGTTTTGGTGAGGGTGATTAACACAGACTCCAAACTGGAGTGCTACGCCCCAGGGATTGTACAGGTTCTCCCTCAAGATGAGACTGCTCAGGCCAAATTCTACACAGTGATGATGTACAATGGTCAACAGGTAAGACTGCATTGCGGAAAATAGAAATGAATCAGCATACAAATACCTTCTTCTTTATACTCTTGTAGATCATGTGAAAAATTTAATCAATAAAATATGCATCATCACTTGATAATTTTCTGTTGTAGGCAACAGTCATGAGAAATTATGTCATGAAAATCAGCAAGTCCAGATTTGAGTTTGCAATCCGCTACATTGCAGAAATTCAGATGCAGAACCAAGGGAGGTAGGCCATGACAACACTGTAAAAATATTTCAGAGTTGTAGCATGTAATCATTTTCACTTGAGCTTCAAGAAAGCCACTGAATGAATACACTTATTCATTCCTTAATTTTACATTGTTTTCCATTCTAGCTGTTTTTAGAAATGAAAGTTTCATTACTATGAGAACTTCTCACATTTATAATTTACTGTCAGCAAAATTAGACGAGTACGTGTTTTTAGTTTCTTTTTTAAGTGTACATATATATCACAATGTATTTGCTTACTTACAGCTTTGATGACCATGTTTATGTAAAGACTCCCCGATCAGCCAGACCCAGTGATAAAGAAAAGAGAGGAAGAAGGGAGCATAGAGAAAGGTACAGAACACGCTATAACACAATCAAAGGGCAATAACTCCTCCAGCAATATTGTCAATGAAAAGTAGATAAAGTGGCTTCTCCTGTTATTAGAGATAAAGTATAAAGTAAATTAACAGCAATGTTCTCGAGATTGGGTACTTCTCATTTATATAACTCTGCCCTTTATTTCAGAGAGAGGAAAGCGTCTCCCTCCCCGGAGGTTGAGATTTCTGTGGTGGATCAGTCTGAGAGTGGCCCCCCTACAGAACAGAGTTCTGTGATAAGTGAGAGACCAGCCAGTGCCCGACCCCCAGCCCCTACCCCTAACACAGCAAGGACCGGCAAAACAATGTCTCCACTCCCAGAGGAGGAAGCGTCAAGGTTTGACTTTTTTCCTTAACTAAAATTTTTTTCAATAAATAGTTGCCTCTGTAGGAAACTGGATATATATGACACCGATTGACTGTAGAATTTCTTTTTAAATTAATGAATTTAATTTTTGCTCTTGCTTTTTAAATTATGAAAGTTATAACAATTAACGTATAGATACACATTTCACTTCAGGGATTACATTGATATCAGTTATACAATGTATAAGGAATTTATTTGCTCATTTCTATCAACTTTAATTATTTTTTATAATTTTTTTTTTTTCAAATCAATCAATTTTTAAAGTACTTTAGTAAAATGTTTTCTCCTATAAACCACATACAGCAAAGAGTATTTTAAACTTTGGGATTTGTGTACTGATTTTAAAATATTTATAAGCCATGTCATGAAAGAGAGAGAGAGACTTTACAAAACAGCTATTAATGAAGCATTGTACATGTATATGCTGATGACATGCTCATTTGCTTATTTGTAGATCAAGATCACCAACGCCAACACCAAGAGTATCACGATCAAATTCTAGATCTAGAAGCAGGTCAAGGTCAAGATCTAGGTCAAATTCTAGAAGTAGATCAAGGTCACGTTCATATTCAGGAGAAAGAGATAAAAGATCTAGATCCAATTCCAGGTCATCTAAATCACGATCCAGGTCAAGGAGTAGTGGAAGTTCAAGGTCGCAATCGCCTATCAACCTAAAGACTAGGTCAGAAAGCATGGAGAGATTAAACAAGAAAAGCAAGAAACTTAAGCAACTCAAAAAGCAACTGAAAGAGCAACAAGAACAATTTGATATTCAGCAACAGGTATGTTTTAATACATGCATTATCTAAGATATTTGTATTCCATTAAATTGGGATAATTTTTCATTGTAAAGAAAGATGCATACTTGTATTAAATTCATGTTCTTTAGAAAATTCAAAAGCAAGCAAAGAAATTGAAGAAGATGAAGAAGAAACTTAAGAAGAAGAAGAAGTATGAGAAGTCAGTTAAATCTGGAAGTCGCTCAGCTGTAATAGAGGTAGAGGATTCTGAGGACTCTGACGACAGTAAAGTCAAGGCCAGACCAGGTAAGTAAAGTCAAGGCCAGGCCAGGTACGAATTATACACTAGGTGGAAAGGATACCAGAGATTTTCCTAAAATACTGTAGAAGTACTTTTTTCCGCGTGGTATTAATTTACACTATGTACGCGGTCACAAATTATCCGCGGAAATTTGTCCAAGCTAACTTAATATAAATGTAAGGCATATATTGACAGTCTAGAAAATCAGCGTAATGTTCTACCCGCGGATTAAACAGAAATTGAAATTCCGCGGAATTATGACCCCGTGGAAAAAAGTACGTCTACAGTATACCTGATTTGTGTATGTCATTGACAACATTTATCTTTTGAAAATCGAGAAAGCTAAACCTAAAATTGCCACAAAATTCAAACCATTTTGACACTTTTGAAATTCCTTCATCGTCCATGCAATATGCTGACTTATTCAGTGCTTTGTAAAAGTTATTATTAACACAGAGAGCGTAATGTACTTGTACATTTCACTCTTTGATTTTACATATATAATGTATATTGTTCTATATTTTACTCTGATTTCAGATTCTCCGTCCTCAGTTCAGGGTCAGGAAGTGACCTCTGGCCTCCTGAGGTTGAGGAAATCACTACCGTGTCTGAGGGAGGGGGAGGAGGTGATGGCTCGCTGGTCTGATGAGGGCTGGTACTTCAGAGGTAGGGGAGCAGTTCTATTTTTATCATCATACTTATGCTTTTAAAAAAATGAAATATGATTTCATAAAAACACTAGACTGTTTTATTTGTTTATTAAGGTGCCAAAATATTGGACTTATCTATTCTTAAAATATTACAGGTGTTGTTAAACAGGATTGCAATGACTTTAGCTACATTATTGAAGACAGCACAAGAATGTGTGAGAGAATATGGAGGGAGGATATAATCACTGATTATGATGATGCCAATCAAGTCATTCAGGTACATTGTACTGTAAAATGCAAGGAAAAATTATTGTAGAAACTTTTGTGAATGAAATTTTAATTGATAAATATTACAATCGATTTCTCTTTCTGGAACAGCCAAAAGATCCAGTCGTTGCCCTCCACCCTCACTACAGCTTCAGTTACGCACCAGGAATTGTGTTGGAGGTCTATCAAAACTTGCAAATGAAAGTCCGATTCTATGACGGAGAGGAAGACAAACTTCCAAGGGAGGAAATTTATAAATTGACAGCAGAAAAGTTTGAGCATGATGTGAATTACATTGTTCAGTGTGAGACTCGATGGGTGGGGCAAGCTGTGGTTGCTAGGGACGACAGAATGGGAAGCTACCACTTAGGTATATAGTTAAGCAGTTACACCTTTTTCAGGCAATAAAGATTTAATTTCAACCTAAATGGGATTATTTTAATATAATATAAAACATCAACATTCAAAGTTGGGTACATTTAGGTAATTAAAAAAAAAACCCTCATCTTTCAGCTTCTGTGAAGGACAGAGTTGGTAATGGCAGGGAATATGTATTGGAATGGTGTGATGGGGAGCAGGCCACTCAGACTTCCCATCATATATTTGGGGTGTTCACCAAGCATCACCCCCTGTCTGTGGGGGACCATGTTCTAGCCATGTGGGACAGTCACCAACATGTGTACCTCCCGGGCTGGGTGGCAGGAATCATAGGGGAGAAAATTAACATCAAATTCTGTGATGGAACAATGTAAGCATTTCTGTTTACTGTAATTAGAAATTCAGAGTGTCTGCTGGATTTCAAAGATAACTACTGTAAAATCACATATTTTCGTGGGGTCAAATTTTCGTGGTTTGAGGAAAATCTCTTGGTTCGTGGGGATTTAATTTCCTGGATCAAGAATTAATGAGTACTTATGTATGTAACATTTTACATTTTGTGGTGGACATGAATTCATGGGTCTCATCATACCTCGAAAACAACAGAAATCAAACCCCCATGAAAATTTGTGATTTCACAGTATATTTGGAGATAACTATTATTTTTCTGAATACATAATATTGCTGAATCATCACCTCATTGGAAAATATTGGAAATTTCATGATCAAAATCAATGTAAATTCATTGTTCTTTAAAATGTAACAATATGATATTTGCATCCTAACTCTTTTCTTCTCCTTTTTGACAGACGTGATGTAGAGGATATTTTACAGTGTTTCTGGTTAAGCAGCGACTATTATGAGAATGCAGTTCTGTTCTACAACAAGTGCCAAACTCAGACAGAAGAATCCGCGTAACGTTAGTAGACTGATCATTGTGTATCAATTAAACTGCTGTCATTCAGGGATTGTTACAGTAGTTTAAATAATACATGTGTATGCATTTCTGGAAATATTGTAGATGACATTTGAAATATTTAAGTACTTCCTATTTATATTGGGTGACAGTTATGTAATGCAGTTTATATGTGCTATAATTACCTATTTAGCTGTTCTACGATATTTGCTCTAAATTCGTCAGCGTAACTCAGTATTCTGTGTTATTGAGGTGCTTGCATGATTTTATTTGGGTCTGATGAAGATTTAATGATAAAACAGTCAAAATTACATGTAGTATAGCCTTTGTATGTTACGCATATTTATTTACCGGGTATTGTATAATATTTATTAAAAAAAAGTATTTTACAGTGTATCAGATTTTGCATAATTCTGTTTCAAACATCATTCTAAATGTTCTTCTGGTCAAAGACCCTTGATGAGTTTGTGTATTAATGAAAAAATTTTGTATGTCTGTAAACAATATTCAAAATAATAGCACTCTTATGATTTTTAGGTCACCTGAGTAACTCAGGTGACCTATTGCTATCCGTTTTCGTCCGTCGTCGTCCGTCGTGCGTCGTGTGTCGTGTGTTAACATTTGAACATTTTCAGCTTCTTCTCTGAAACCACTGAACTAATTTCAACCAAATTTGGTATACAGCATCTATGGGTGGAGGGGAACAAAAATTGTGAATTTCATGGTCCCCGCCCCCCTGGGGCCTGAGGGGTGGGGCCAAAACCACTAAAATTAATGAAATCTTTAAAAAACTTCTTCTTTACTCCTGGACATCAAGCAGGCAAACTATTGGCGTGAATGTAATGAGCATTGAGTCCTCTACCAAAATTGTGAAATTCATGGCCCCAGGGTCAGGGGTTCTAGTGCTAGGGCGGGGCTCTATAGATTATATAGTGAAAATGCATTATTTCTTTGAAAATCTTCTTCTCTGCTCCTGGGTATTGATAACACTAACTAAGCACATAGTTATGATAAGCAAGAGTGCCTCTTCCAGATTTGTGAATTTCATGGCCCTTGGGTCAGGGGTTCTGGTGTTAGGGCGGGGCTCTATAGATTATATAGTGAAAATGCATTATTTCTTTGAAAATCTTCTTCTCTGCTCCTGGGTATTAAATACACTAACTAAGCACATAGTTATGATGAGCAAGAGTGCCTCTTCCAAAATTGTGAATTTTATGGCCCCAGGGTCAGGGGTTCTGGTGTTAGGGTGGGCTCTATTGATTATATAGTAAAAATACATTTATTCTTTGTAAATATTTTTCTTTGCTTCTGGGTTTTAAGCCAATGATCCAAGTATATATATATTTATGATGAAGAAAGGTGCATCTAGCAAAGTGGTTTTTTATGCCCCCAGGGTAAAGGGGGGATGGGGGTGGTTACATAGTCTGAAAATAAATTAATGCTTTGAAATCTGCTCTTTGGTATTAATCAACCATTTTATGATAAAATTTGCAAAATTTTGAAATATATGGCCCTGGGTCAGTGGTTCCTTTGGGGTGAGGTGCACAACTGGTTATAAAGTGGAAGTGCATTTTCTCTTTGTTACTCTGATCTACCTCTGGGTATTAAGTAAATAGAGTAAGCATGCTAAGTTAATAATTATGATAAGCAATGGTGCCTCTTTCAAAATTGTAAATTGTGAATTTCATGGCCTCCGGTTTAAACACGAACCAAATTTAATTGTTTGAAAGTTGTTACACAATACTCAGGTGACCTATAAGGCCCGTGGGCCTCTTGTTGTTTGATTTCAATATAGAGCGTGGTACACAAGTAGGTTTATCGATGCATAATTTCCTAATATTTTTTTGAAAGGGTGGTGTTGCCGTGGTTACTTAAAAATACATACCTTTTAAAATATTACCCATGCTATGGTTTGGATTTGATTTTGGTAAAAATTCGTACACAAGTAATATTGTTCAACTAACAGTTCTTTTATGTTTACAAACCAGTAGGGCTACAGTCTCTTAAGACTTCTAATTACATGTAATGGCATTTATGTGGTGTATATGTCTCTTGGTGTCAGTTTATTCAGAAGGGAATTGTTTTGGTGCTAGAGAATACTGTTTTGTAATTAAAAATGATTTTTTTTTCAAAATAATTCATTTTAATTTACATACAATTTATGATGACTTTTAAAATCATGTCTATAAGTTTTCAGTTTTTATGATTCCTATATTTATAAGACGGTTACATTTTGTCCTTACTCTTCGTTACTTTATCTGTATGAATGTGTTTTTTCATGTTCAACAGATCTTTGGAATACTTTGTGTTGTTTTTGTTTTGAATTCATTGTTTGCTCAGATGATGCATTAGTATATATTTTTTTTTTTACTTTTTAGAAGATTAAAAACTCCCCTGCCCACAATCTATGAAATATAGATACATGTTAATGATTTAACACCTGTTTTTGTAAAAAGTGGAATTAGCTCAGAATTGAATTGTTTTTTTATTTATACCATTATATATTTGTTCCAAAAGGTACTTTACAAGATATAATATATAACTAATTTTATGCTTTTGTCTAGCTACAAAGTACCTAATCTTAAATAAAGCTGTATTCAGCAGAGAATACAGATTATATACCTTACTTTTCTTTATTGAAGTATTCTTATAGGACTGACATGTTGTGACGATGATGTGATGTAATCCTCCATATTATTGTTTGTCTTTTGCAAAACTATACATAAGAAGACATAATTCACGAAACAATTTGTTAGGTCTAAATCTATGAGAGACTACATTGATACCTATAGTCCCTGCATGTGTACGAATAATGAATTGCGTACTCTGTAGACTGTGAGTATTTGACCGTGTCTCTGTGAGTATAATTTGGAAGTGTTTGTTACAAACTCTTGTGTTAAACTGCTCTGTATTACTAGCAATCAATAAATAACTTAATATGTTCTATTGTGTTGTCATTTCTGATAATCAAATTTTAGTATTATCCCCGATGAAATAATTGTATAATGCTTAAAATTTCTGAGAAGATTATATCAACCAGTTTCAATTTAAAATTTGGATTCCATATTATGTTCCCGCCCCACCTCGGGGGGCATGATTTTAACAATTTACCTATAATCTACACAACCCCCACATTACCTTCGGATGCTTACTTTAAGTTTAAATTTTATGGCCCAGTGGTTCCTGAGGAGATTTATTAATGACTTACCCTATTTTTGTAATTTCTTGATTATTGCCCCTTGTAAGGGGGGCTTGGCACTTTATTCATAGAGTTTTTTTTTCAGGGTACATTGTATGTGCATGTACAATGAAACGCTTTGAAGACTAGGATAGCCAGCAAGTAATGAAAAAAAAAAATCTGAAATATTTCCTTGAAAATTTATGGTTTGCCCATCAGTCATTCACCTTGTACCTTGTAGGAACCTTACATTGCACAATGTTCGGTCTGATTTCTATCCAATTTCAATTATTGATGTTGCAGGGGTTCAGTATGTTCAGTTGCTATATTCCAATTCGAATTAAACTTTCATGATGAGTCTTCTTAGGATCAACAAGATTTCTTTTAACTTTCAGTCTTTGGACAGACCAGATATAATTCTTACTCCAGTTTCAATTCACTTCTAATTATGATCTAGAGCTTTGTACGTGAAGAAGACGTTGTAAAATGATATCAATATGTTTTCCTTCCTCAAAATATTCACCCTGTATTGAAAATGCTTTTGCTTGATTAGCAAGGGTAATCTTTAATCTCAAGTAATTGTTTTCTGTATCTGTTACTTGCAAATATTTCGCTCGACACAAATAATAAAACATTTTCCAGCGCAACTCCATTCTTTCCCACATTTTTCGCTCTTTTACTTTTTTCAAACATTGCTTTGCACGTCGGATATCTTCTTCATATAAATTCAATGCTTTAACATCGTTTCCGAAAATACCAAGTCCCAAGTAAAGCATCGCCATCTTGATGAAAAGTTGTCTTTTGAAGTCCTCTGAAATAAACTCGTCCTCATTGCTGAAATGCTCGATGGCTTCATGAGCTATTTTCAAAAGATGTATTTTTTCTGTTTCTGTAGGACATTTCTCATAAGCAACTGATCTCATATTGAATAGAATGAAAAGTACTACACCCGTTTCTCTACAGGGCTCAAAATTAGCCATGTGCATTTGAGCTAGATCCATATGACTTAACACATTTTCATAAGATTTTCCTCCAAGGCACAAAGCATAAGCATATCTTGCTAGGAAAAGCATTATGTACAGAATGGGATTTTCAGTGTAACACGCAGATTCACGAATCTCTGCGAATATATCACTGTTTACCAACGTCCGATCTACTTTCACTATTCTGCGTTCTATTTCTGCATCTATTGTCATACAATAACGATCCGCTAAAGGTATCTTCTGTGAAGAGTCGCTGCATTGTTGCCAGGAAAGAACAATTTTCTGTCGATGTTCTTCAAAAGCTCTCATTTCATTCCTTTGCAGGAGTCTTTTTAAATAATGTCTGAAGGTTACATGGAAAAGTCTTCTCTGACCGACTGGTTTCTTTTTTAACAACCAAATAAAGCAAATGTCGATGTTTATAAACGATTGTGCTATAATATATTACAAAAACATCGATAAATAAAACCATTTCAAGTGTTATTTTTGCGCAAACAGCGATACGTATGCTTATAATAAGGGAATTCCTAGTAGATCCGCTCCTATAGAACCTAAATTCTCATTGGCTGTCCCAAAATACAATCCATCAAGGTCAGTAAACATGGCGGATAAATTCAAGTTAAGCTGTTGACACACACGAAAAATAACCGATATATGGGTCTTTGTGAATATTTTGGATCGATTTATGTTTTGCATAATTACATATTTGGATTCCAGGTAAGAGATAATAATAAAATAGCCGTTTACTGATAATTTGAGCCGAAATCCGTGCGGGAGTGATCCACTGCCGCAACTGCGCCATTATAGAGATCCTAAGGAGTTGCATCGTCGCAAACCACGGCCAAAATGTACTATCGTATCCCATTCTGGCCGTGGTTGAACGAGGAGAGAATTCTTCGTAGCTCATTAAAATGTTGACCAATGCGAGTAAAGCATAGTCGGCAGATGAACTTTATCGCTACCTTTCAATATCCAATCGCAGTAAAGGAAATATTTCTTGTGAACTGTTGACGTCAGTTGTTGATTTCAAGTGCGATGGAAACAAAACTTGCCACTGACTGAATATGACGTCACAATAGAGAGGCGTAAATATTCAAGATTACGACACTTTTTGTGATCAAGCAGCCACGGGTAGGAGAGAGCTATATGCGGACTCCGGACCGTGGCTTGAGACGATGAAGGAGTTGTAGCCCTCTCCCAAAAAAAAAAAAAAATCGGAGAGGGCTACATTATTGCAGCTAAATGAAAAGTACTACACCCGTTTCTCTACAGGGCTCAAAATTAGCCATGTGCATTTGAGCTAGATCCATATGACTCAACACATTTTCATAAGATTTTCCTCCAAGGCACAAAGCATAAGCATATCTTGCTAGGAAAAGCATTATGTACAGAATGGGATTTTCAGTGTAACACGCAGATTCACGTATCTCTGCGAATATATCACTGTCTACCAACGTCCGATCTACTTTCACTATTCTGCGTTCTATTTCTGCATCTATTGCCATACAATAACGATCCACTAAAAGTATCTTCTGTGAAGAGTCGCTGCATTGTTGCCAGGAAAGAACAATTTTCTGTCGATGTTCTTCAAAAGCTCTCATTTCATTCCTTTGCAGGAGTCGTTTTAAATAATGTCTGAAGGTTACATGGAAAAGTCTTCTCTGACCGACTGGTTTCTTTTTGACAACCAATTGTTCCAGTGACGTGGAGGTTAGAGCGGCAACCTCTGCCGTTATATGATCATACACAAATTTATATCCAAGACATTCCTCTCCAAGAATCTGCAGAAATGGGTAAATTTTCCGTGGTTTCTCCATTAGAAACTCTATAAGAAGTCCTGTTTGTTGGGATCTTACTTTATAACTTTCGATAAGTTTTATTATCCTTGATGGAAGTATATTATGTCTAATGAGATTGGTTTTCAAGATACACAAGTCTAAAGTGCTACAAAGGTACTCGATTTCATTCCTTAAAATCATTTTAAGTGTTTGTCTTCTTAGTTCATCCATTGTCCTTCCTTCTTTTGTATTATATCTGCAGGAAAAATGATTAGTTCACATAAATTTTATACTTCTTGTAAAAAAGTAGATCAAATACATGTATAGTAAAAATGTTGTTTGAATACAATATTTTTTATGAAAACCAAGTTTAAGCTCTGTTTTGAATATCTGTAGTCTTACAATTTTTAATTGCCAATGATTATCCATAATTGCATGCTTCGCTTGGTAGAGCACATTTTCAACATATTTTAAACATTTTTCCAACTTTGTTTTCATTCATCATATTTTTTATATAAATTACAAAAATGATTAATGATGTGTAATTCATCAAAGGTGTGATTTCAAATTATGGGCAACGCACACAATCGCATTTGAAAAAGAAAAAGAAAAATTGAAAAAGCTGGAAGAAAACGTGCGAGAATATAGTTATGTGTTTCGATGTGGTATCCACAAAATAAAACACTAGCATTATATCATAAAAGACAAGTGCTTAAGAAAAACATTTAATTCAGTATATCTAAAACAGACTAAGAGAATGGCGGGTAACTATACAATTTTTGTACTAAGTATAGCCATTTACCCGAGGATGACCCATGAAAGCAATGATGTGCTTATTTCCAATGGGGTCCTCATAGATCGTAATAGTAATTAACCTACTTAGCACTAAATGCTATGATATAAATAAAAATAGATAAACCATAAATAAATAAGACAATATATATGTTTTATGAAGCTAATAGAACAAAAACTAATTTATATAATAGTGTTGCATTATGCATGTACTATGCCTAAATAGTAGGCAGGGTTTGACACATGGTGCACGAGCCGGAGGCTCCACTCCTTGATACCGTTATAACAGAAAGTATCCGACTCTGACTTAACAATTCTGGGGATAAAAAAGTTCAACTTGCTGAACCTAGTTGTTCTAGTTGTTCTTGTAGAGTTTTGAATAAAATTCTCAGATAAATAATTTGGACATTTCTCATGAAAAATATTAAACACATGATTAAGTCGGAGTTGAAAAACTCTATTACTAACATTTCAAGAAGCCTACTTTTTCAAATTCGTCAAAAGTAATTCTCTTCTTTTGATGGCTATTGAGTATAAACCTGAAAACTTTATTTTCAGCAACTTGTAGTCTATTTTTCATATTTTTTTGTGAAACCTTCATACCAACAAGAGCAAGCATTGTTACAACGCACTTTGAAAAATTACGCACTTTGAAAAAAATTTCAAAGTGCGTTAAAATTTGGGACCAAGCAAATATTTTTTTTCAAAGTGCGTTAATATCGACCATATTAACGCACTTTGAAAAAAAATGTAAAGATTGATCAATATTCCTTCAAATAATCAGTATGATAAATAACAGATTCTGGTTTGATAACTTTTTTATGATAAAGTCACTGTAGGACCTGAGATATTGACGTTTTAAATATTTAAGGTTTTGATAAAATAAAAGGGAAAATTAAAGGGTCTTGAAAAAAAAGAGTGACGATTGTTTAAGTTCATTAATTCGTTCCCCCCCCCTTTTTTTTTAATTCTAGTCTTTGATAAATCTTTGATAAGTAGATGTAAAGGTGTATAGGGGGCACTAACAGAGGACAGCTTCAAGCAACTTAGCATTTATCATAATAAAATTTGGAAAGATATATACATCGTATAAGCATAAATGCAGCGTACCCTTTTAAGGTTTATTGCTCCCCTCCCCCGTTTGTTACCGACACCTATGTATTAGAAAGATAAAGATTTGGACTGAGGGATCTTATATCTTCTTCTCCTCTTTTCGACGGGAGTAAATCAATTCATTTTTAGCCGTACGCCCAGTCGCTGTTGAGAAAACAAAATTCATTCAAACACCTTAAGAAATAGTAAATCGAATATTTTTATCAAAATATTAAATTATTTAATATTTTTCCTGGCTCCTTTGACTAATATTTTACAAAGCAATTCAAAAGGTGCGAAATGTTTTCACCAGGTATCCCTGTCTGCGTCATATTCTATAAATAAAGGTTGTACTATCAGGCTAACACAAATGCAGGGAACATCATTAATGACTTGATGCAAAACTCCCCGCTGAGGACACATTAGTGCAAAGGCGTTTGCCCTTAATTATTCTTGCTGCATCGGTGTTTATTTACTTCTGTTCGTATATAAAACATGTGATAAATATTTTACGCTGTTAATTTCTAGCTATATTTTATTTAATTTTTAAAACTTTTTAATACTATACATGCCATTGAGATATTTTGTGTTTAATATATCTTCTAAACGTCTGAACTTGATTTTAAACTGTCACCACGGTCCTTGTTCATTACCCTGTAAATGAGCCCGGCTTTCAGTACTTCTGAGAACTTTGATTGAGGTTAGGGTTAGGCTAAGTATTTTGAAAGATAGATAACAAATGATATCTTTCCATGACTAAAATATTATTTTTTTTTCAAAGTGCGTTAAGTGGTTAAATATATTGATGTAGACTCTTAACGCACCTTGAAAAATATAAAATTAACTCATTCTTATGAAATGAGTTATGAAAAAAATAAATTTCTTCTCAAAGTGCGTAAATATCGACCATATTAACGCACTTTGAAAAAAAAAATGTAATGCTTGATCAATGTATTTAGAAATAATCGGTATAATAAATAATTGACACTGGTTAGATAACTTTTTGGTGATAAGGTCACTTCAGGACCTGAGATATTGACGTTTTAAATATTTTAGGTTTTGATAAATATTGTAAAAGGGAAACAGAGAGAGATGATTGTTTAATATCATTGTTTCGTTTCTTTTTTAAATTTCTAGTCTTTAATTATGGGGGGGCTAAAAGTAAATGACTTAAGAATAGCATTCATCTTAAGAAAAAGGGGCAATTTGATTTTCCAAGACTATGAAAATTCTTTCTTTCTCATACGTTTTACTGTTCTTATAAAATTCTAGTTTTCAACTGTTTTGAGTTAATTAAATTATTGATAGTTTTCAACGTCATACCGGTAATGTAAATGCATATCCATTGTTTGGGTATAGCATAGGCATCATAACCGGGCAAAGGGCAAGGGGACGGGGGCTCAGCCCTCCCCCACCCTCTCCACTTATTTTGGAAAGATATGTATCATATAGGCATGGAAAATGCGGCTTACCCTTTTGTGGATTTATTACTCTCCTCCCCCGTTTTATTGGTTACCGACGCCTTTGTATGGAAAGAGAATGAGTTAATCTGAGAGATCTTCTACCCGTCTTCTCCTCTTCTCGACGGGAGTAAATCAACTCATAAGTTTACTGAAAGATAAATTATAACACTGAAATAGAATCTTTCCATTACTAAAATCTAAAATCAGAATTTTTGTTTTTACATATTTTTTTCAAAGTGCGTTAAGTGTATCCATGGTAAAATACACTGAAGTAAACTCTTAACGCACTTTGAAAATTTTTTTCAAAGTGCGTTGGGTATGTCCCAAATTTAACGCACTTTGAAAATGTTTTTCAAAGTGCGTTGATTTTGTCCCAATTTTAACGCACTTTGAAATTTTTTTTCAAAGTGCGTAATTTTTTCAAAGTGCGTTGCCACACACCATACCTTCGATATTTATTTAGTTTACCTCTAAAAAAGCGTTTAAAATTCACATCCGTACCATGATAACACAGTTAAGATATCGGGAGTTTATATGATGGAAAAAAAATAAACATTTTGTGAAACTTAAGTTTACGGCATTTTTTCTGGCCAGTTAAGTCCACCCATTCTTTAGTTGAAATATTGAACATTATTTTTACAGACTCAAAATTAAAATCCACAACGATGTATGACCATGAAAAACACATACGCTCAAGTTTTCTTTTCTTTTTTTTTTTTTTGTAAAAGTATATGTCTCTCACATCCTATGACTAACACTATATTAATGAAAAATGTCAGCTTTGGTACTTTTCTGACCAATTATTATAACCCGTGCAAAATTTTACCGGGGGCGGGGATACAGGCACGTAGCAGCTGGTGGAAGCGCTGTATGTATGTGGAGACATTCTTATTCTACTTTTTATTTTAATAAGAGGAGGTATTGAATAATATTGCAAGGATAAATAATCTATAAAATTCATGTTGTATCCACAGGCACCTGACGTTACATGTGTACTTATTTTTCGCCATACCCATACCTAATATATATTTTTTTATTAAAAGAAAAATAAGTAATGACAGGTTCCTGTGGTTGTATCAATAAATAATAAACAATAAATTTTGTTGAACAATTAATTTCAGCTTTGATGTCTTGTATTAAATTATCTGCTATTCTTTATTTGATAATTGGATATTGTTTGTTAAGCAATTGTTTGTCCTGTTCAAACCCGATATACAGTAAATATACTGTTTTCCTCGCCATTTTTATACAAACACTAAAGAACACGAGATGCTGTATTTAGATCACTAGAGTTCAATCAATGAGCATGCGCATATTTAACACTAGTGCGACACGGGTTGTCTTAATCGAATACACTCTTAGATAAATAGCTCGATTGTTGGCGATGACCCACACATTGTATGGAGTAATGTTTGGACATAAAAACACATCATGTCTCATTATGTTGACAAAGTTGTAAGCTCTCACTAACGTACGAAGTTTGATGAAATATTTGAAATTTAGAAGACGCACAATGTTTGCAAAGAAAGTCCATTGCATATGCTATGTCTATCTTCGGAAAAAGAGTGAGAGGCTAGCCCCCCCCCCCCCCCCCCCC
>PRKT01000011.1:3731508-3821080 GCA_003671525.1 Saccostrea glomerata | reverse complement strand
CCCCCCCCCCTGAAAATCCTATGTTTGTTTTTCAAAATAGAACCAAACCTTCAGAAATTTTGCATTTCTAGGTATGTGATGGAACATGTACTAGCCTTATATTGTTAAGACCACTTGTTATAAAAATATTTGGTTGCCCTCTCTCCCGACCTACTGCCCACAAATGGCCCGACTCATTTTTTTTTTCACATCCCATTACACGATATTTTTTTCTTTTTCTTCCGTCAACAAATATGTTAGAATTTTAAGGATTTTTTTTCTCACCTATAAATACGGACCCAATAATTTTTCCCTGAGTTGGGAGGACCACCAAACGTCATTTTAAAGATGGTCTAAAATATCTAATTATGTTGATTGTTTTCTTTACTCTGTAAAATTGTAAGTTTGGCAATATGGGCAAATAGAAAAAAAAGAAGATTTTTTTCAGTAAGTCTCCCAACCCACTCTGAATGATTTCATTCCTTTTCAAATGAAAAGATGAAAATTGTAAATGTTTATTGACACAGTACACTAGTAGGTTCTAAAACAAGGTCATTCATATCGATCTTTCGTGTCTAATTTTCTGTGTGTTTCATTGGTGATAATTAAGATTTTTATAGATAAAATAAGTTATCTGTGGCAGACTTACAAACTCTTAATTTTTAACTTTGATGGTGCTCATTTTATTCTTACCTGGAATCAAAGAGTTTAAGATTTTTTTTTACATCAGTACGTTCACTATTTAACAACTGTTCGATAATAATATTAATTACTATAAGCTACACTATAACACATTTCCTCTTTTAAAAGTGTTCATATTACATATATTTGAAACATTTTGCAACTGGAATTTCTCTTCTACATTTTAAGATTATTATGTTCCTCCATATTAAGAAGAGGTCTGGAAAACAAAATTTTGTGCTTAAAATAGACCACGTGCTGCTATCCATGAACTACTTTCATGGTTCTTTACCCTCATTTTGAAGACAACAGTACCCTGTTTTAAACATGAAATTACCATTTAAAAGTGCAAAATTTGGACATTTTCTCAACAAATGATTGTAGAGAGAAGATTAATGCACACTTTGCATATTTTTTTGGATTTTGTAAGGCTCTGATGAATTCTGTAGCTGCGCAGTTCTAAGGGGCATATCAAAAGTATTTCTCTGCAAAAGTATAGATTATATATGTGTTACAGTAAATATGTGTAATCAGGAATTTCATGTATTTCCTGAATTTTAGGAAATATATGAAATTCCTATTCTGCTTAGGAAATACACGTATTTACTTATTTCAGTTAGGAAATACACGTTTTTACTGTATTTTTCAATACTTTATACATGCACATATTTACTGACTGTGTTTTGGTGAGATAATGAAAAATATGAATCATAAATATGAATAGATGCACAGTACATTCAATGCTTATATCAGTTAGCACGTCACATGTGAATAAATAATATTTGAAATAAACCTTTATATATTTATAAATCTTTGAAATGCATCATTTGTGAACATAAACCAAACACGCATAATGATACAATGCTTACATTTTCTGGAATGTGTTACTTACAGTTATGTTACATGAAATACGGTAATTTTTATTTTGAAAAACTAAAATCGCTTAATTTTATTTCTTATTTTATTAGATATTCATAAAACGCTTCTTTGCATTTATTGACCCCTATGCTGTCTCTTGAAAAATGCCAAAAAAAGGAAAATACATGCATGTATAATATGATGAAATTCAAGTAAGTAATTCAAGATGAAACTTTACTTTAAGAATTTCCCACCCTCACAATTTTAATGACTCAAAATAGAAAAACCTTTTTTTTTCACTAAATAAGTTTGAAATAACTAATAATTGCGAAATATATCAATGTTACCATAATTTTAAAGATTTTAGAATCGAATAAACAGAAGTACCATATATATCACCATTTAAAAACCATACATTTTTCATAAATTTGATATGTTAATTAAAATACATCATTCTGATGTTAAAATCTCAAAATTAATTGCTTCTGTATAAATGACCTTTTATCAATATATTTGAATTGTGAATATCAGGGAATACATTTTACATTAGGAATACAATAAAAAAAAGAAGCAGGAATGAAGATACATGAGTAAGAGTTATTACCCTTAGCAATATCTTTAGAAGACTTATAATTAAATTAAATAAAGAAAATATATGTAAAAACATCTTTTTCTAAATATTTTTCATCACACCTGAAAAGCATTCTTCCAAAAGATACTGTTGTATTTAGTCATGAATTTAAATTAATAAACGTTTCTGTAAAAACCTATGATATCACAAGAGGATTGGAATACCTTAAAGCAATAAAAGCATTCGCCCTTTAATTGAATTTTAGAAAGACAATGCACTGAGTCTTGCCCAGAATTCAAAATGAATGCATAACATCAGCTTTACAGAAACAATTCTTAATAAATTCTGCTTAAGAAAACATGCGTACCAGTATTTGTATACTTACTGAATGTTTTCGAGATTATGTGTAGCTTCCCAGCTAAGTTCAGTAAAAACGTGCAAAATTGGCTAAAATTTTCAGCAAATACATGAATTTCCCAGCTTTTCAGTAATTACATGTATTTTCTATAACGACCAGTAAATACACGTATTTACTGCATGGTTTAGGAAATACTTGAAATTCCTGATTTCACATATTTACTGTAACATATGCACAACATGCATTCAGTTATGCGTATTTATTGTATCTTTATCATAAGGACTTAAAATTTGATCAAAATATAATGTATTTTAGCCATATGAAGAAATGTTTACATTTTGTTCTTACTGCACTAAAGGTGACCGGACATCCCCCTTAATGTGTTATTTACATGTATTTTCTCTACTGAAATGATTCACAGTGATTTCTATTCATTGATACTGTCTTGTCTTTGAATATATGTCAAAGAGAAACTTGGATTCGAATGTTCTTCATTATTTTTGATTAAAAAAAGCAGATGTATACTATATCCAGGTTGAAAAAAGCTGCATGGAGGAGAGACAAAAGTAGCTCTCACCTCTCCTCTTCAAAAGTGGTGATGGTGACAGTAGCCCCCCTCCCCCGTATGACTATGCCTATTTTCTAACTTCTGATGTCTCCACCTCTTGTAAAGATCATTTTGAATTTGTTTTAGCCTATCATCGTTTACGATAGCAAAAACATGGTAGAGGAGCTTTCACTAAATCCCGAGGTGAAGTGAAGATTTGTTGAAATTCTTGCCTCCGTAAAATTAATTTAATTACAATTTATTCTCACTCCTTTCTCTGAAATAATAATTTAAAATCAAATCAATATGACAAAATATTTAATTTTACATTTCAATATAATTCTATTGATAAGATTCAATATCTTGCTTTGATTGTTTGATCAACTTTCTTAAAATTAATATTCTTAGTCGATAAAATCAATTCAATGAAATAAGATTCCTAAAATTTTGTTTAAACTTCTAGATACAATTCGAAGTATATTTAGGATATAGGTCACAGTCAAGGTCACAAGGTCATTGAACTTAGTGTCATTTGAATGAACTTAATTAGTGGATTACGCATACCAAATATGAAGTTTCTTCTATCCTATAGTTCAAAAGTTATGGCAAAAAGTAGAGTTATTTTTAGCATATAGGTCACAGTCAAGGTAACAAGGTCAATGACCTTGATGTCATTTGAAAGAACTTAATTAGTGAAGTATGCATTGCAAACTTAATATGAGGTCTCTACCTCTTATGGTTCAAAAGTTATGGCGAAGGTTAAAGTTGACAACAGACAGACAGACAAAAAGATAAACAGATAAACAGACAAATAGACAGGACAAAAACAATATACGCCCGGATCTATCGATCCGGGCGCATGAAAACAATGTAAAATTCATAACACACCATATGTAAACACTTTGCCGCTTCTGTACGCATCTTGTAGGTGAATTAAGAAATGAATGTAATATTTTTTCCTTTGATCGATGTATCAAAGAAAAATTTGAACGGAAAACTTCATCAATGCGCGTAGCGCGTATCAAAAATTTTTTCTTTGATACATCGATCATTTGATGCATCGATCAAAGGAAAAAATATTACATTCATTTCTTATCATTTAATTATGCTTTTAAATTAATAAAATGAATATTTCTTTCACCTTAATTTCTATTAAATTTACGTATCCAAATCAGTGCGCACGAATACATCACAACAACGTTAACGTTGCTAAAATTCAAAATGGCTCAAAGTGAAACGAAGAAACGTTCTCAAATATTGTCGTGGCATTGTATCTGAAACTTTTTTCCATGTTGTGAATTATTTTCATGTTGAAATTTTAATGAATGGTCTGCCACGCTCCTCTGCATTTTCAAATTTGTGTCAATAATTCTATTGTGCATCACGATAAGAGAAGTGATGTCAATACACGTTTTGTTAGAACGAAATGGGATGATTTGTTATCCAATTAAATTAAAACTGAATTATGTAGTCATTTACAGCATCTTGCGGGCGCTTTAGATAATGTAGAAATAACAAAAGAAGGTGTCAATAATTGTGTACAGACATTTACGCAGGTACTTAATGATGTATTTCTCCCATATTGTAGTAAGGAAATAATTATCAATAATACATGCAACGAAAGCAAAAGAAGAAACATAAACAATAAACCTTGGTTTGATGTTAAGTGCGCAGAGTTACGTAAAAGTTATTTAAGAAACTTGGATATGTTTAATAGTTCACGGACTCATTTTAACAGAAATGTATTAGTCACTTCTAAGAAAAATTATAAAAGATATGAAAGAAAAGTTAAACAAGAATACTTCCGTTACCAAGGAGATCAAATGGAATATATAAGGAAGAAAAATCCAAAAGAATTTTATCGCATTTTCCGCAAACAGAAAAGAAATCTATCGCATGGACCGGATTTGTCGGAATTTTATAACCACTTTAAGGAACTTTCTTCAATTCAACATTCAATGCATGCCCATAGTGAATCAGTATGTTCAGAAATAGACAATTCTGCATATCCTGAACTGAACAGCCCAATTACCACAGAGGAGATAACTCGCGTTATCAAACGTTTGAAAAAAGAAAAATCTCCGGGAATAGACAATCTATTGAATGAATATTCTATTGAGTATAATGATATTCCCGTAGTTTACCTTGTGGATTTATTTAATATTGTTTTTACCTCTGGCGTTTTTCCTAAAAGCTGGTCAGAAGGTATCATTACCCCAATTTTTAAAAAGGGAAATATGAATGACTGTAATAACTATAGAGGGATTACGCTTGTAAGTTGTTTGTCAAAATTTTTTACATCCTTACTCAATGAGAGATTGAGTACCTTGTCAAATAGATATAGTATTATAACTGACGCACAATTTGGTTTTAAAGCCGGTCATAGTACAACAGATGCTATTTTTGTTCTACACTGGTTAATCAGCCGAGCTGTTAGCAAAGGGAAAAATTATTTTGCTGTTTTGTAGATTACGAAAAAGCATTTGATAAAATTGATTGAAATATTATGTTATCTAAATTAGCAAAAAGTGGTATCGACTGCCACATGCTGAATATTATTAAATCTTTGTATTCTAATATAAAATCTTGTGTACGACACAGAAATCAATTTTCTCAATATTTTAGTTGCCATGAGGGTTTGATGCAGGGTGAATCTCTTTCTCCATTTCTGTTCTCTCTGTATGTTAATGATTTTGAGATGGAATTTATAGAGAATATGTGTATTCCCGTAGAAATAAGAGAAATTGCTATGTTTTTGATCTTGTATGCAGATGACACTGTGCTTTTCTCAGAGACAGAACAAGGTTTACAAAATATGCTCAATTGTTTGGAACAATATACAGCAAAGTGGAGACTTAAAGTTAACGTGGATAAAACTAAAATTGTTGTATTTAGAAAAGGTGGTAGATTGAAGAAAAATTACTGTTGGAAGTATGAAAACAAATTGATTGATATTGTTGAAAATTTCAATTACTTAGGAATAACCTTGAATTATAATGGCAAATTTAACAAAACACAAAGTGCACTAGCAGCACAATGTAGAAAGAGTCTAAGTAGTTTAATAACAAAAATGAAATCAATGTATTTGAATGTAAGCACTAAACTGTCATTGTTTGATACATAAATTTGGTAGTATAGAAAATTATGGTTGTGAAGTTTGGGGGTTTCACCCAGCAGGAGAATTGGAAAGTATCCACTCAGATTTTTGTAAAAGAGTACTAGGTGTTAAAAAAAGCACCACATCTATGATGGTTTATTTTGAACTAGGACAGAAACCATTACAATGGAACAGAAAATTTAGAATGCTGAAGTATTGGTTAAAATTAAAAAATAGCGATAATTGTAAAATATATACAAAGAAATGTTAGATGTGTGTGAATCAAACACTTTTCCTTGCTGGTTGTCACATGTAAAAGAACTTGTTGACACATTAGGCTTTGGTTATACATGGAACTGCAAAAATAATCTTAATGAAAAACTTTTTCTGTTTGAGGTGAAACAAAGATTGGAAGACATGTTCATACAAGAAGCACGAAGTTATTTTGAAGGTTCTCCGAAGTGCATTTTGTATAAGCATTTAAGTGATAGTTTTGATTTACAATTATATTTAAAAAGGTCAATATCACAAAAATATGCACAACATATCAGTCAATATCGTCTGTCTTCTCACCAACTAGAGATAGAACGAGGAAGATTTTGTAATATTCCTAGAATAGAAAGATTATGTAAATTTTGTTCAATGTCACGGGTTGAAGACGAGTATCATTTTATTCTGGTTTGACCATTTTTTTCTAATGTTAGAAAAGAGTATATTAAGAAATATTATCACCAAAAACCCTCTACCTTTAAACTTGTTCAATTGTTGTCGACAAAAAATGTAAAAGAGATATGTAAACTGAGAAAATATCTTTACAAATGTACAAAATTAAGAGCAGATGTAAATTGATTGATATAACGACTTTATCCTCACTACTACTATTACTAAACTTGTATTATTGTGTTTTTTCTGCTTTATGAATTTGGAATGAATAGTTTGTAAAAATTTTTCTATGATCCTGCTTTACGTAATGTTCAAATGACATTGAAATGTTATACATATACTGTACAACTGATTTATGTATATACGTTAAACCTATGGACTGTATGGTTCTTGGTAATAAACAATACAATACCAACATTCTCTGAAATAATTTACAGTTCTTTAACACAAAAAAACTTACCTGTTGTGTTATCCCAGTCGGTATTTTTTCCCTGGTAAGTTAATGTAAAGGGAAGCTACTCAAATATCTTAACAGTTCTAGCGTTTGGTCACAGAAATTTTGGATTTCAATTTCACAACTTCGACAAATTTCGAAATTCAGGAAAATATTTATTAAATGAAGTTACCTGGAAGCGGGAAATATACATGTAGAAACTGCCAAAGTAGTTCCGGCTGCTTATTGCAAGCGAACTCTAGATTTTATTGATGCAGGTATCAAAAGAATTTTTAAACCAATCAGAACCAAGTGTAATTATGGGTAAAAAGATGTGCATTAGCAACCGTTTCATGCGGCATGTTTAACATATTTTCTTTGTAAGGGGATGCTCTGCTTGCTGTTCCTGTGACATTTTTGCTCGTTAGAGACTTCAGCCACAAAATAACCTTAGCTAAATCTCCCAGTTAAGTGATGTCAAATTGGAGGAATTTTACCTTCTGGGTACTAGTTTAATTTCATTCTCCGATCGTGTTCACGGTTATTTGGGTGAATTTTAATTACTACAGCTCTCGACCACAGGTGGTGAAAATAAGTAGAGACTTCCCTGCTATAGGCCTGTATACGAAACAAGTGTCTTAGTTTGCTCTCAATTCCTGTATCAACTTTGCTAGTGAGACATATTAAATAATACTTATGGCAAGCCCTTTTACTATTTATTCGTAAAATAAATTTTTCTTTCAAAATGAGAGATATCTCTCTAGCATAGAGAGATATCTCGTTAGCTTATAGAGATTTCTCTTTAGCTTATAGAGATATCTCTTTGACTAATAGAGATATCTTTATACTTTAGAGAGATATCTCTTTAAACAAAAGAAATATCTCTTTTCGAAAGAGAGATATCTCTTTTTGTAAGAGAGATATCTTTATAAGCTAGAGAGATATCTCTAAAAGTTAGAGAGATTTTAACAAGTTTAAAAGAGATATCTCTCTTAATTAGAGAGATATCTCTTTAGATTTTCAAAAAGAGATATCTTTCTAAGCTAAAAAGATATCTCTTTTAATAGCAGGCTTTCAAATCAAAACGTTCCCCAAAGACTGGTTCCATATTATAGGCCCCTATTTATTTCATTTATTTAGCTCACTGGACCACAGGCACCTGAAGTATGGATAATACGCCCTCTTTTTTTAATGAAAAAAAAATGTAAGAGTGTATAATACCTCGAAAATATAAAATTTCCCGTCAAACACATCAATATGTCGTTATATGCAAGCAGATTGTACTTTTTCTTACGTTTAAAGAATGGCCCTATTCGGTATAATAAAAAAATACACAAGGTAAGAAACAAAAGTTGTAAACAAACGGGGGTTCCTCGCTTCGAGACAGCTCTCGCTTTCCAAGGTAATAACAATGTTACCTATCATAATTTTGCAGACACTCTGTCTGGGAGATGTTTTTCTACAAAACTATTAAACCTAAAACCCGCCATTGATGGTAAATATGCCGTAATCGGACGATTTAACTTATCGGATACATAAAATTTTCTCCATTGGCAGCGTTGGAGGAGGATTTAGAGCTGCTTTTCTGTTTCGCCTTATTTGATTGGTTAGATATTTAAACTGTATATACAATCAACCAATCAGATAAGGCAAAACAGAAAATCAACTCCAAAACCTCCTCCAAAGCTGTCAATGGAGAAAATCTATGTATCCGATTAATAAATCGTCTGATTACGGCATATCAAACGCTAATAGCGGGGTTTAGGTTTAAGAAACTAGTAAAAGAACATCTCCCAGACAGAGTGTCTGCAAAATTATGATACGTTACACTGTTATTACCTTGGAAATCTGTCTCGAAGCGAGGGTAGACAGACTACTCGGCCCAACGACACCTCGGCCCGAGCTGGTTGACACCTCGGCCCTGACAGGTCGGCTCAAAATCATTGACACCTCGGCCCTTACCGAAGACTGCTCGGCCCGTTTAGGAATAAAATTAAATTTAGTTTGTTTAAATTAGTTTAATTTTTTTTTACTTTCTATGCCACTTGAGCTTCAAGAAAGCTACTCACTTATGCATTCCTTAATTTTACATTGCTTTTCCATTCTAGATGTGTTTTGATGACCATGTATATGTAAAGACTCCCCGATCAGCCAGACCCAGTGATAAGGAAAAGAGGGGGAGAAGGGAGCATAGAGAAAGGTACAGAACATGCTAATGACACAATCAAAGGGCAATAACTCCTCCAGCAATATTGTCAATGAAAAGTAGATAAGTGGCTTCTCCTGTTATTATAGATAAAGTAAATTAACAGTAATGTTCTTGAGATCGGGTACTTCTCAATTATATAACTCTGCCCTTTATTTCAGAGAGAGGAAAGCGTCTCCCTCCCCGGAGGTTGAGATTTCTGTGGTGGATCAGTCTGAGAGTGCCCCCCCCCCCCCTACTGAACAGAGTTCTGTGATAAGTGAGAGACCCGCCAGTGCCCGACCCCCAGCCCCTACCCCTAACACAGCAAGGACAGGCAAAACAATGTCTCCACTCCCAGAGGAGGAAGCCTCAAGGTTTGACTTTTTTCCTTATCTAAATTTTTTTTCAATAAATAGTTGCCTCTGTAGGAAACTGGATATATATATATGACACTGAATTTCATAATTTAAAGAGCAAGAGCAAAAATTAAATTCATTAATTTAAAAAGAAAGTTATAACAATTAACATATAGATACACATTTCACTTTAGGGATTACATTGATATCAGTTAAATAAGGAATTTATCTGCTCATTTCTATCAACTTTAATTATTTAAAAAAAAATATTTTTCAATCAATCAATTTTTAAAGTATTTTAGCAAAATGTTTTCTCCTATAAACCACATACAACACAGAGTATTTTAAACTGTGGGATTTGTGTATTGATTTTAAAATATTTATAAGCCATATCATGAAAGAGAGAGAGAGACTTTAGAAAACAGCTATTAATGAAGCATTGTACATGTATAATTATGCTGATGACATGCTTATTTGCTTATTTGTAGATCAAGATCACCAACGCCAACACCAAGAGTATCACGATCAAATTCTAGATCTAGAAGCAGGTCAAGGTCAAGATCTAGGTCAAATTCTAGAAGTAGATCAAGGTCACGTTCATATTCAGGAGAAAGAGATAAAAGATCTAGATCCAATTCCAGGTTGTCTAAATCACGATCCAGGTCAAGGAGTAGTGAAAGTTCAAGGTCGCAATCCCCTATCAATCTAAAAACTAGGTCAGAAAGCATGGAGAGATTAAACAAGAAAAGCAAGAAACTTAAGCAACTCAAAAAGCAACTGAAAGAGCAAAAAAAAAGAACAATTTGATATTCAGCACTGCTTACTTAGAAACATTTCTCCAAAAATTTCATATTCTATAGAAAATACAAAAGCAAGCAAAGAAATTGAAGAAAATGAACAAGAAACTGAAGAAGAAGAAGAAGTATGAGAAGTATTATTTTAATCTGAATAAATAATATTGCTGAATAATACCTTACTGGAAAATATTTGAAATTTCTTGATCAAAATCAATGTAAATTGTTCTTCAAAACATTACAATATGAAAACTGCACTCTTTTCCTCTCCTTTTTGACAGACGTGATGTAGAGGATATTTTACAGTGTTTCTGGTTAAGCAGTGACTATTATGAGAATGCAGTTCTGTTCTACAACAAGTGCCAAACTCAGACAGAAGAATCCGTGTAACGTTAGTAGACTGATCATTGTGTACCAATGAAACTGCTGTCGTTCAGGGATTGTTACAGTAGTTTAAATAATACATGTGTATGCATTTTTGGAAATGTTGTAGATGAAATTTGAAATATTTTTAAAGTACTTCCTATTTATATTAGATGACAGTTATGTAATGCAGTGTATATGTGCTACTTATTTATTTAGCTGTACTATGGTATTTGCTCTAAGTTCGTCAGCATACCTCAATATTCTGTGTTATTGAGGTGCTTGAATGATTTTATTTGGGTCTGAAGAAGAAAATGATAAAAAGGTCAAAATTACATGTAGTATAGCCTTTGTATGTTACGTATATTTATTTACCGGGTATTGTATAATATTTGTTAAAAAAAGTATTTTACAGTTTATCAAATTTTGCATAATTCTGTCTCGAACATCATTCTAAATGTTCTCCTGATCAAAGACCCTTGATGAATTTGTGTTTTAATGAAAAACTGTTGTTTGTCTGTAAACAATATTCAAAATAATAGGACTCATGATTTTTGTTTGATTTCAATATAGAGCGTGGTACACAAGTAGGTTTTATTGATGCATAATTTCCTAATATTTTTTGAAAGGGTGGTGTTGCCATGGTTACTTAAAATACATACCTTTCAAAATGCTACCCCTGCTATGGTTTGGTTTTGGTAAAATTTGGTACACAAGTAATATTGTTCAACGAACAGTTCTTTTATGTTTACAAACCAGTAGGGCTACAGTCTCTTTAGACTGTACATGTAATGGCATTTATGTGGTGTATATGTCTCTTGGTGTCAGTTTATTCAGAAGGGAATTGTTTTGGTGCTAGAGAATACTGTTTTGTAATTAATAATGATTTTTTAAAAATAATTTATTTTAATTTACATATTATTATCATTTTTAAACTTTTTAGATTATACACTGTATTTGTATTAATTGATACAATTTATGATGACTTTCAAAATCTTGTCTGTAAGTTTTCAGTTTTTTCGGATTCCTATATCTATAAGACTGTTACATTTTGTCCTTACTCTTCTTTACCTTAACTGTATGAATGTCTTTTATCATGTTCAACAGATCTTTGGAATAATTTGTGTTGTTTTTGTTTTGAATTCATTTTTTGCTCAGATGATGGATTTAGTATATATATTTTTTTACTTTTTAGAAGCTTAAAAACTCCCCAGCCCACAATCTATCAAATATAGATACATGTTTTAAATGATATCACACTTGTTTTTGTAAAAATTGGAATAAGCTCAGAATTGAATTGTTTTTTTTTTATTCATACCATTATATATTTGTTCCAAAAGGTACTCTACAAGATATAATATATAACTAATTTTATGTTTTTGTCTATAGGTACAAAGTATCCAATCTTAAATAAAGCTGTATTCAGTAGAGAATACAGACTATATACTTTACTTTTCGTTATTGAAGTATTCTTATTGGACTAAAATGTTGTGACCATGTGATGTAATCCTCCATATTATTGATTGTCTTTTGCAAAGCTATACATAAGAAGACATAGTTCACGAAACAATTTGTTGATCTAAATCTATGTGAGACTACAGGGACACCTATAGTCCCTGCATGTATACATCTACATTACAGTTTTCACATTCAATGTCATGCACGAATAATGAATTGGGTACTCTGTATACTGTGAGTACTTGACTGTGTCTCTGTGAGTATAATTTGGAAGTGTTTGTTACAAACTCTGGTGTTAAACTGCTCTGTAATACTAGCAATCAATAAATAACTTAATATGTTCTATTGTGTTGTCATTTCTGATAATCAAATTTTAGTACATCCCGATGAAATAATTGTATAATGCTTAAAATTTCTCAATTCTGAGAAGATTATATCAGCCAGTTTCAATGTAAATTTTGGATTCCCTTTTGTTCCCGCCCTACCCCCCGTGGGCATAATTTGAACAATTTATAATCTATACACTACCGCTAAATTACCTTAGGATGCTTACCTTTAAGTTTCAGCTTTTATGGCCCAGTGGTTCCTGAGAATATTTTATAATGACTTACCCTATTTTTGTATTTTCTTGATTATCTCCCCTTGTAAGGGGGGCTTAGCACTTTATTCTTAGAGTTACGTTTTGATAACTAGGATAGCCAGCAAGTAACGTAAAAAAAATTGAAATTATTCCTTGAAAATTTATGCTGTGCCCATCAGTCATTCAAATACGATATAACGAAATAAAACGGGAGGAAAAACACTTTCACAAACAGTGACACGTATCGTCACCTTGTACACTGTAGGAACCTTACATTGCACAGTGTTTGGTAAGATTTCTATCAAATTAATTTCAATTATTGATGTTGCAGTGGTTCATTATGTTATATTCCGATTCGAATTAAACTTTCACATGATGAGTCCTCTTAGGATCAACAAGATATTTTAGCATTCCGTGTCTGGACAGACCAGATCGGCTGTTATAATTCTTACTCCTGTTTCAATTCACTTCTAATTATAATTGAGAGCTTTGTACGTGGAGAAGACGTTGTAAAATGATATCAATATGTTTTCCTTCCTCAAAATATCCACCCTGTATTGAAAATGCTTTTGCTTGATTAGCAAACGTAATCTTTAAACTCAAGTATTCGTTTTCTGTATCTGTTACTAGAAAATATTTCGCTCGACACAAATAATAAAACATTTTCCAGCGCAACTCCATTCTTTCCCACATTTTTCGCTCTTTTACTTTTTTCAAACATTGCTTTGCACGTCGGATATCTTCTTCACATAAATTCAATGCTTTAACATCGTTTCCGAAAATACCAAGTCCCAAGTAAAGCATCGCCATCTTGATGAAAAGTTGTCTTTTGAAGTCCTCTGAAATAAACTCGTCCTCATTGCTGAAATGCTCGATGGCCTCATGAGCTATTTTCAAAAGATGCATTTTTTCTGTTTCTCTAGGACATTTCTCATAAGCAACTGATCTCATATTGAATAGAATGAAAAGTACTACACCTGTCTCTCTACAGGGCTCAAAATTAGCCATGTGCATTTGGGCTAGATCCATATGACTCAACACATTTTCATACGATTTTCCACTGAGGAACAAAGCATAAGCATATCTTGCTAGGAAAAGCATTATGTACAGAATGGGATTTTCAGTGTAACAAGCGGATTCACGAATCTCTGCGAATATATCACTGTCTACCAATGTCCGATCTACTTTCACAATTCTGCGCTCTATTTCAGCATCTATTACGATACAATAACGATCCGCTAAAACTATCTTCTGTGAGAAGGCTGTACATTGCTGCCAGGAAAGTACAACTTTCTGTCGATGTTCTTCAAAAGCTCTCATTTCATTTCTTTGCAGAAGTCGTTTTAAATAATGTCTGAAGGTTACTTGGAAACTTCTTTTCTGACCGACTGGTTTCCTTGTGACAACTAATTGTTCCAGTGACGTGGAGGTTAGAGCGGCAACCTCTGCGTTTATATGATCATACACAAATTTATATCCGAGACATTCCTCTCCAAGAATCTGCAGAAAAGGGTAAATTTTCTGTGGTTTCTCAATTAGAAACTCTACTAAAAGTCCTATTTGATGGAATCTGACTTTATGACTTTTGATAAGTTTTATTATCCTTGATGGAAGTATATTATGTCTAATGAGATTGGTTTTCAAGATACAAAAGTCTAAAGTGCTACAAAGGTACTCGATTTCATTCCTTAAAATCATTTTGAGTGTTTGTGTTCTTAGTTCATCCATTGTCCTTCCTTCTTTTGTATTATATCTGCAGGAAAAATTCACATAAATTTTATACTTCTTGAAAAAAGTAAATCAAATACATGTACAATAAAATATTTGAATACAAACTTTTTTTCCTTCTAAAACCAACTTTAAGTTCTGTTTTAATACTGTCTTACAATTTTCAATTGCCTATGGTTATCCATAATTTCACACTTCGCTGGGTTAAGCACAATATCATTTTAAACATTTTATAAATGCATTTTACCAACTTTGTTTTCATCCATCATATTTTTTTAAAATAAATTGCAAAAATGTTAAATGATGTGTAATTAATCAAAGGTCCGATTTTAAATCAAGGGCGACGCATATAATCGCAATTTTTTTTAAGTTGAAAAAGCTGGTAGAAAAAGTTCGAGAATATCATTAATTTATGTTTCGATGTCATATCCACAAAATCTGTAAAGTATTCAATGCTGCATGTAATGTACATTTTTAAAAGAAATATGCTCAAAAGGACACCCGTAGGACTTTCTTGTAGCTGTCCAACTTTGATTGATCATTTTATTAAAATGATGAAAAGCTTGAAAAGAGTTTGATTTTCGATCGAAATGATAAAACTCAAAATTTAGGATGTTTCTGATTCCTCGAAACCACATCTACGTGTAAATGTATCCAAGTTAGGGATTTCCATGTCAAAATCTCTTTCAAAAATTTAAAACTTAAGTAAATGAAATTAATAAACATTTTTACATATTTTTTGTAATACGTTATTTATTTATAAGAATAGGTCTTAGATTTTAATGACATAAATTGTGTTTTTAATAACAACCTTGGTTATTTTAACTCTTTAACATAATTAACTTGCGAGTTGAAATAAATATCTTGCATGTTAACATGATTAACTTGCATGTTAATATAAATAAGTCGCATGTCTACATAAATAATATTGTCATAATTATGTTGCATCTTGCATCTATAATGTCAGATTCGATCGTAAGTAAGTGATTTTAATCATATTAAAATCACATTCTCTTAAAAGATTTGTAACTTGCATGTAGACACAATTTTCTTGCATTTTTAAAACGTAATTTTCTTGCATGCAGGGGGCAGAAATATGTCACCATACTTTTAAAAAAAAATTGCTCATGATGAAACATCGCTATTGAAAGTGATATGAACTTGTTTTTTACAACTATATAACAACTTAATTCAAAGACCCATTAAACGTTATTCTTATCTTACCTTTTAAAAGACTCTCCAACTCTTCAGTGTTACAAAAAATTCGGTATCGAACATATAAATAAATAGGGTCTGCATAGCACATTGGTGTGTGAATTTCAGATTATATACATTATATACGGTATATATAAAATAGAGAGGTTTATATTGTCTCACATTTATCATTTAATTTATCATTGTCAAACGCAAGTAAATATATTCTGATTAATGATGATAATCTCAACCGGAAAAATATGCTCAGTTTTTTAAATAACAATGCAGCTGTTGCCATCCGTGAAATACTGAATTAAAGAATACTAGTATTTAATTCACACCATTGTAAAAGAGTTTTTGGTAAAATATTATGTTTTTAGCTCGAGCGTTTTCTGATGCCATCCGGCAAATACTTCATTAAAGTATATTTAATTCACACCATGGTAGAAGAGTTTTGGTAAAACCTTAGGTATCTAACTCTTTCGAGACTCCAGTGAGCCTTCTGATCCAAATTCGTTCTTTTTTGTCTTCCTCGACAGCGTGTCATCGACAAATTTAATTTCTTCCATCTTCGGAACCACAGAATTTCTCCACTTTCTAGCATTGGTCAATCAATTACCTTTCACTCCCTAATTCTAGACCCATTCTGTAGTAGAGCTGTATCAATATATCGATATATCGATACGTATCGATATTCAAGAAAAACATCGTTTCGAAAAATTACTTCCAATACCCATCGGACAAGCAGTTTTTCTTCTAATTCTGATTAAAAGGTGGAAATAATAATCAGCAAAGATTAAATTTCACCTTTTTTAATTAAAACTGATCAATAATTATAGATTTATAAAAGAAATAACAAAGTTTTTATAGTTATAATAATATACATAACAATTTTATTTTAACATGTTGATTTTACAGTCATTAAAAGTTTCGATTTGAAGTGTTTTATTTACTGACTATGGTATAAGAACTTTGAAATGGGTAATAAGAACAATTTTTATTATGAAATCCATGCATTAAATGATTAATAAGCCTTTTTTGATGGACTTGTTTTAGAATCCAATATATCGCATATCGCTTTAAAAAATATTGTATCGTATCGTATCGAAATTATTTGCTCAATACACAGTCCTATTCTGTAGCCAATGTGTATATCTTAACTACCTCCCAACCATTTATATTTGTCTTTACAGGCAATACACTTGCTTGAAATGAATTTTCAGCAATCTAACAAATAATTTTAATCAAGCGAGTTTATCATGTGTAGAGACAACTATAAAGGGTTGGGAGATGGATAAAATATACAGATTAGTTAAATAATGTGCCTAGAATTAGGGAGTGAAAGATACTTAATTGACTGATGCTGGAAAGTGAAGAAACTCTCCCCAAAAGTGCGCAAAAAATATTGCGCCGTAAAGTGCACCTTTTTTGCATTACGGGATCTGTAGCGTTATGGTCAAAGACAAATATATAAAACCATAACGCTACCGATCTGCAGCTACTTCAGATAGTGTCATTTTTATAACACATTGAAAATTAGCTATAGCAAATAAAGCACCTTTTAATAAGGTGCATGCATGCACGAAATTAATGTTGATGCCTTAATCGGAAATCTCTATCAACATTTAAGCGATCTGAAAATTTTCATTTCTTACCTACTCTGAGAAAGAGTCTAAGCCCCCACTTTCCCAAAATATACCTTCCAGTTTGATGGATAATTTATGCAATATATAGCACATCGGTGGTTGGAAGTCAGATTTATAATTGATTTCAAATTTAAAAGAGACACCCTTTTTAAAAAAACAAAAACAAAAAAAAACAAGAAATAAAAATTTCTCTACAGAAGTTTGTTTTAAACAAGAGTCCTTAAATCAAAACAGATGCAACAAAAGTGAGTTTCTGAAGCAATCTATTGTTCGCATCAACCACACCCACACTTACTAACATAAGGCAATTTCTATCAACAGGCTTGTTAAAATCATCATTTCCCAAGTTCTATGGTTGATACAATGACCTTATCAGAAAATTCAATCCAATATTAAGGTCAAGATCTACTAAGTAAAAGGTACATATCATAGTATACACATCTCTCTAAAACGAGGAAAAATGTTTTTCTAAAAAAAAAAAAAAGGTTAAAAAAATGTAGCTTGGAAACTTTACGACTATGATAGAATTTTGTAACAAATGAAGGATTTTCATGGAATTCAGTTAGAATTATGTCAAAGGTAATCCAGAAAGCATTTTATATCATTTGAAAGTAGAGGTCAAGAAGATAAGATAGATCATTTTCTGAGAGACTGTGGGCAAAATTAATAATTCTTTTTTTTTTTGAGATGGCGAAAAAATACTCCGAAATTTAAACTTTACTTTCTTCATTTTTCATTGAAAATGACAGTTTAAAACGAGTTTTTTTCAAGGAGTTTACTTAAAAATCTTGTCCCGATTCACCTTATTTTACCAAATTATATTTGAAAAGAATTATTAAAAGAACTTGTTTCTGTTATTTGAGAAATATTTCATTTACTAGATCTTTACTCTTTCATACTAATTAAGTTCGGTCATTATTTACACACTCTCTGTCCACGGATTTTCTGTTTACTCGGTCATGACGAGGAGCACACGGCGGGTGTAACAGTCAGTGTTCACTCCCCAAAGATACCTGATCCATGTAACTATAATGTTTTACGGACTCTTGTTTGCACTGCTTCCGATGTGTATTGTTTCAATAAACTTTTAAACCTGACTTCTCTTCGTAATCTCCATATTTTATGTCGCCCGCGTGGCGCAGTGGTTAGAGGTCTGCTCTATAGTCGCGAAGTAAGGAGTTGATCCTTACGTCGCGGGTTCGAATCCCACTGTGGGACGTGGAGACCAGTCCTTTGGATGAGACCGTATAAAACAAGGTCCCGTGTCGCAGTAAGTCACAGAAAAATTCTCGAGAGGGACGTTAAACAATATACAATCATTCAACCCATATTTTTTTTGGCAGACACTAGCTTGAATGGCGGCGTGCTCTAGAAAATTAAAACGTTGGCTGCAAGATGAAATATAAATTTCACCTAACACTAACTGATTCCGAAGTACTGTACATGTACAGTAGTAAATTAGCGAAAGAATTAAATTGTTAAAGTCAGTCATGTTTTTGACGAATACGACAAGATTCAGATAGTTATTTAATAAAAATTGAAGAAAGTAAATTCACGTTGATTGAGAACTGTGCAAATCAACAAGATATTGTAAAGTGATATCGATATTTTTTCCTTCGACAGAATGTCCTCCTTTAATTGAGCACACCTTGGCATGTTGTGCCAGTCTGATTTGAACTGCTAAATTTTCTTCTTGGGGATCTTTTAGCTGTAATTATTTCACAACACACATGTAATAAAACATTTTCCAACGAACCATCCGCTGCCACATTTTTTTCGCTGACACTTTCCTTAAACAGTCCTTTGCATGTCCAATATCCTCCTTATTGATACTTAGATTTGTTACATTATGTCCAAATATGCTAATTCCTAAATAAAGCATCGCCGTTTTAATCAAAAATAGTCTTCTATAATCTTTTGAAATAACTTCACCTTCATTGCTAAAATGGAATATAGCTTGCTTTGCTAAATCTAAAAGGCACATTTTCTTCTCTAAGGTTGGGCAATTTTCATACAAAACCGATTCCATATTGTACAATATATACATTACTATTCCAGTTTCTCTGCAAGGTTCAATGGTGCTCGCGTGAGCTCTAGCTTGGTTGATATGAGTCATTACTTCTTCGAAGGATTTGTCAGAAAGGAGCAAAGCATACGCAAACCTTGCCAATTAAAGCATAGTGTAGACAATAGGAAATGGAGTATACGGAGAACATTTGAGAATTTCTTGAAATGCCCCACTTTTCACGAGTGTTGGATCTGCTTTTACCAGTCCTTGTTCCAACTCTGCATCAAGAACCATGCAGTAACGATCTGCCAGGAGTAATTTCTGAGAAGATTCTGTGCAGTTTTTCCACTCCCGTGTGATTTTCTGTCGATATTGGTCAAATGCTTCATATTTATTGCTGTGCACAAGTCGCTTTAAAAAATGTCTAAATTTTAAATTAGCAGCTCTATCATGTACACAACTTGGTTTTGTTTTGACGACGATCTGTTGAAATGGTAGAGATGATTGATCCAATGCTTTAAGTTCTTCATGTAGATGATCATACACAAATTTATAGCCATATGATTCATTTTCAAAAATTTTGAGAAACAGGTATATTTTCTGTGGTTTTTCGATAAGAATATCAATAAGTACAATGTATTGATATTTGTTCAGACTTCACTTTTCTTTTTTCAATTAATTTTCCCTTACGTAATGACAACACATCGTGACTAATTAGAGGGACTCTTAAGATATGAAAGTCTAAATTGTCACAAAGGTACTCCATCCTTCGTTTGAAAAGCAATTGAAGAGTTTGTATTGTAGATTCATTCATGATTACAGGCAAAAATTATTCATTCCTTCCTACAAGAAATATAAAAACATTATAATTAGGTACATGTACTATGCTTCGAAACTGTAAGCCATGACATTTTAGTGAATTGATGACATTTGAAATATCAGTTTCTTCTCTGAGACTGCTCAACCAATATCAACCAATTTTGGCATGTAATATCGGAACAAAAATGGTAAATTTCATGGTCTGTCACCCCGGGGGTTGAGGGATGGGGCCAAAACTACTAGAATTAATGCATTCTTTAAAAATCTGGCTGAAGTATTGCCGATTTGGCGTCAAACATTAATTAATCCTTTACTCCAGGAAATCAAGCAGTCAAACTGTTGGCATGATTGTATTAATATGCATTGAGTCTTCTACCAAAATAACCCCGCCCTAGCAACAGAATCTCTAATCCATAATTAGAGACTCTGTTGCTAGGGCGGGGTTATATATATAAGTCTCCACTTTTATTGTTTTAGAAAATTAAAAACCCTTCACATCAATTTAGAAGTTGCTTACAATTTTGTCTTTAATTTACAATGCTTACCTAATACGGTCAAACATATTGCTATCGAGTGTGAATTTCTCTACCGAGACCGTTTTTGTTCAAAGCATGAAGTGCGTTCCATATATTTTCATTTTTTTTTAAAATCAAATTTTTACATTAAATTTACATTGTCTTCTATGATAATTTATCTACACAACCATACATGACATGCTTGTCTTTGTTTTCTTTTATCTCTGTAAACAGTTCGTTTCTGGGGAGGGGCACTGATTATTATTATTCGGAGTTAGATACTTTGTGTTATTATTGTACTATGGGTTAAAATTTTATTTTCGAACCAAGTGCCTATGGTATGTCCGCATTACAATGTGCAGTTTGCAGTTGACACAGTCCAAGCTGATGGTACATGTAGTTAAGGAGAGCTGTGTTTCCTTTAGCTATATATGTGTTTAATTTACTAAAAATCTTTCAAAATACTGCCCGAAAGATGAGCACAGATTACTTAAATTCCTTAAAATCATTAGAAATCACCAGATTTTGAATTAAAACCACAAATCTAATAGTAAATCACAAAGCTAGGAATAATCTTAAGTAAGGATTATTTTCCTTTATAGTCTGAACTCTTTGAGGAGCACTTAATTAATTCATCTGGAGGATGAATGTAGTATGGAACGTTGTGAATTTTCAATTCTAGGCTGCCTTCACATTTCTGCATTTTATGATATAGCTCTTCAACTAATAAGATTAAGTAAAACAAAATTTGTTTTAGTATTTTTATCCTGTATACTTATAATTAACATTGTCAAAATAAATTAATATAAAAACTGTATAGGCAATCACTTACGGTCTGGGGACTTAGAAATTTTTATTTGTATAGATTATATAGTGAAAGTGCATTATTTCTTTGAAAATCTTCTCACCTCATGGGTGTTAAACAAACAAACTTAATATATAGTTATGTAAGAAAGGATGTTTCTTCCAAAATCATGAATTTCACGGCCCCGGAGTCAGGAGTTCTGGTGTTAAGGAAGGACTCCAATGATTATATAAGGATGATACTTTAATTCTTTGAAATCTTCCAAGCTTCTGGGTATTTAATAAACTAACTACATACATAGTTCTGATGAGCAAGGGTGCCTAGCTCTTCCAACATTGTGAATTTCATGGACTCTGGGTTATGGTATTAGGGCGGGGCTTTAAATGTTGATTTCTAGCATATTAGTGAAGAGAAAGCGCAATAATTCTTTAAAAATCTTCTTCTCTGCTCCTTGGAATTAAACAATCTTACTACATACCTAACGATGCTAAGTGTATATAGGTATGATGAGCAATGTTGCCTCTTTCAAAATTGTCAATGTTACTAGTATGGCCTCTGTTTTAAAACACAAACCAAAATTTCTCGTAACAGCGGAAATATGTCTCTAACTTTGTTGTGTTTTATCTTATATGCTCGTATATTGTCTTATATCTTATCTTTTATTAAGATATAAAATGTTATTACTCTATAGTTATTAATACATCTTTGCTGAACTTTATTGATTTTTTTTTACACTATTTAAAGTACATTCTTTTATTTCATTAATTTTATAGCTATACATGTGATCGAGCTAAGAAAAAAATATTGATTTAAGATACTGATCAAATCAAAAGTTCATATCACTATATTAATGTTGATATATAAAAAATGAATAGTTATACCAATATTAATATTTCCAAAAAAAAGAAAGGTTTAATTCGCTGGGCACAGTTTATAGGCTGATGGATTACCGGTATATCAATGCTGAAATTTAAAAAAAATGTTTTGAAAAAGTGAAAGGAAATATAAGCAGTTAGGTCATGAATATGAATAATAATTGGGGCTACTGTTTCCACCACCACGTTTGAAGATGGGGTAGAGGAAACAGTATCTTTGTGTCTCTTCTCCAGCTTTTCTAACCTGGCTCACCTGAGGATAGCCTATATATATATATATATATATATATATATATATATATATATATATATATATATATATATATATATATATATATATATATATATATATATATATATATATATATATATATATATAATAAACCATTCCCGTTTCTCGACAGGGATACACACTTTTGGATTGTTGTATTGCCTGTTCTATCAAAGAAGGGTTTTCCAGCTAAACGCATAGCTGATCCAAAAACGCGCCAGATACAACATTGTGGATCGCGCAGGATTTTCTATGAAAGGCAGTGCTCTTTGCAACTTCTCGAAAAGTGCACTTTTTAACAGAGACTTATCTGATTTTATTCTTCTATATTCTATTTTTGAATCGATGGCCTTACAAAATTGATCGACTAATTTTTCACCCTTAGAGCATGGATATCTTGAATTGTAATCTGCTTTTGTGCCATACATCTGTAGCAAACTTTTGTAATTGTTTCAGTTGTCTTAGTTGATTTTCATGTGAAAGTCGCATCAGGTTATGTCTGTACGCTACATTTCTTTCAGGTGTCTTTTCAGAGACTTCTGTATTATGGATCCTAACATCATTTTAGCTTTTGATTTAAACACTTTACAAAAGCACGGTATCTTTTCTGGTGACGAGTCCAACAAATGTAAAAATATTAATTCAATTCTTTGGAAAGACGACTTACATTCAATGGTATTCCTAAGAAGTTTTGTTAAAATCCCAGCTTGAATAAGTGACACTTACACATAGTCGTTTACGAGATTGTCTCGAAGATACATAATATTTTCTTGAAGCAACCACTTTCCAAGCTCCAAGTCATAACTTTTCATTTAAAGCGTTAATATCAGTATTTAACAGGGATATCTCCAACTGGTGCTGGTAAAATATTCAACAATCTTTTATCTTGCACCTTATTGAAATTCAAATAACTATGTAAAGATATTTATGCCTCCTCCTTCCTTTACCTCAACATAACATAAACACCATATATGTTGAAATTATAATTTATTGATCAAATAAATCTTGATCAACAATCCAAACATGTAGTAGAAACAAATAAAATTATCAGATATGTATTGTTTATAGTGTTCAGGGATTCATGTGAACTAACGACTGGGATAACGTCACACACAATTGCACCAACCAAAATTTTAAATAACAATACTTTACTTGCCTTGACGCTGTCATCCGGAACTTCATTGCTCAATTGCAAGGATATATACTGCACTTTTTTTTAACAATAAAAAATTTGTAAACTGCAATAATTGAATATGCTTTTTAATTTTTTTTAAAGGAGTGATTTGCGAATAATGATTCTAAACTTTAGTAGAAAAATCGATTGAATAATTTTTCCCCAGCTTTATATTCTTTAGAAATGGTTTTAAACAACATTGAAAATATTTGTCCTTGAATAATGTTGTTGAAAAAAGGATGATTCACTTGGAAATTACATAACTTTCTACTTTCGATTTACATGGTTAAGTTGAACCACAATATACATTGTAAGAAATCATCATTTTCTAGCTTTATCTTATGATTAATATAAAGACATAAAAATCATTCATTCTCTTCCTCTGTTTATAAAAAATATTTACATTCATGTCAAAATTCTAAAGAGTGTTAAGGTTATGATATGTTTTCATGATGTTGTTTTTTTCGCTTTGAAATTTCCCCTTTTTAGCAAATAAAAATGCAACTCTTAAATATCTCTTTGCTGATAATAAATCCAATCTAAGTTTTGAAACTTTTGAAAGGCATAGAAAATAAAACATTTTCCTTCGTACTTCCATCCTTTTCCAAAAGCATGGCTTTCCTACTTCTTTCAGGTGCTTTTCAGCGGTTATTAGGTTGTCAGTTGATATGTTTATACCCTGAAGTTCATGACCAAATAATCCTATTCCTAAATTTACCATTGCCATTTTTATGAAAAACACTCTTTGAAAATCAGAATAAATTTGCTCATCGCCAAGAGAGAAAATATTGAGGGCACAGTTTGAAACCCTTAGCAATTCCTTCCTGTAATGTTCATTAGGGTTATCATCATAGTGTTTTGAAATTAAATTGAAATACGTATAAAAAAGCAGCCCCTTTTCACAACAGGCTTCTACTGTGTGCGATTGTTGAAATGCTATCATTATATGACTTTTTGACAGGTCAAATGGTTTACCGGACATGTTTAAATAAGAACCAAGTCTTGATTGGTACTGCATTGAGCTTCGAGCTGGATTGGATGTGTTCGGTATTACATTTATCATTTCTTGAAAAACATCTTCATTGAAATTAGTTGTTTCAAATCGTAATCGTTTGGTTTCTGCTTCAGAATCGAGAACCATGAAATATAAGTCAGAGAGTTCAACAACTCTTCGGTAATCCAATTCATGTGGGTTTCTATGCTGCCATTTATCGATTGCAAATCTTTGTAGTTCTCTAAAGTGTTTCATTTCGTTTTCGTTTAAAAGTCGTCTCAGTGTATGTCGATAAATCTGAGAAAATTTCCTGCTTTTTGATTCTGAAGTTTCGATCATGCTAACCGTACTGAAAGTATCAAATCCTCCCTCCAGATATCTATCATATGTTGATTTCAAATGCTGGAACACAAAATCATAACCGTTTCTTTTCTCTGCCAGTATTTCCAAAAAATGTGTGATTTTCGTAGGCTGAATCTCAGTCAAATATAAGATAAGATTTTCAACACTTTCGCTGTTGCACCGTGAATTTTCTACTTTCCGTCTGATTAATGAGGACAACACCCCTTTGCTCTCTAATGGCGATCTTATATGCGAGTAGACAAGATTATCTCTGAGAAACACAATATTTTGAGAGAGAACTATTTTCCAAATTTCACATAAAAATTCAGTAACGTCTGCCATGTTATCTTAAAAACAGTAATGTTTGTGGTAACTGTCTTCCTGCTGTCATCCGGAACGATCGAGCGTACAAAGAATATGCAGCGTAAATATAGTTGCATGTAACAAAAATCAATATGCATTGCGACAGATTGCTGCAACAATAGTTTATTTTGTTTCTTGTTAAAAACACAAATTAATACACGCAGATTTGTATTAAAGATTTTACTAGATATCATATTTCATGATTTAAAAATCAATCACTGCAGAATTTTTAACGCCTGGACTTCACACATTCCAACACTAATAACAATGAATTGTAGCATGGTTAACCTGAACAAGTTAACATGCACATACTAACTGCCCATTTACCAAATTCCCAGTAACTGTGTCCTTCCTCATCATTTTAAGCTACTAATCAGGAAGAAACAACGAAGTAAAAGGCAAAGAAATAGTCATCCTATGTAAGTATTGGCATATCTTTACCGGTACATGTATTACATCACACATTGTCAAGTACTATATGACCTTCAAATACTATTTTTAATTAGAAATTTCCTTCTTCAATAAGTTCATTAAAAAAACAATTTCCTCCTTTCAAACATTCCATAAATAATTAATGATTATGTATTTATTTTCGTGTTTCTTTTTCAATAAAGTTGTTTTGTTTCAGATGCTCTTAGATTATCTAAAATTAAAAGTGTTTCTAATTCAAAGCATAATGCTTACATGATCAGAAAATTTCACAATTCTGTCTTCTTCAAATATATAAATTCAGTTTAAACTAATGTATACAATAATAATGTTAATGCAGCCATTATTATTATGTTACAAGTGTTATTTTCTTGCTGATATCTGTTTATTTTGTTATCAATGTTTCGTTGCTCTTCATTAAACTCACCACTTACTGCGAAACTCTTCGCCTTTCGAAGATACTCTATTGCTAAATGTTTGTCATTACTAGTTTTTTTTATATTTTGAATAGGTCAGACAATAAAACATCTTCCGTCTGACCTCCATTCTTTCCCACATTTCTGGTTTTTGTATTGACTGTTAGCAGTGCCTCGCTGCACACTTATCCTCTCTACAAATCTTATTTTTAACGGACTCACCCCCTATCATACCGACGCCTAGAAGCAACATTGCCAATTTCAAGACAAGAAATCTTTTGTAGTCCCTACCAGTTTCCTCATTATCATTTTCAAAATGGTCAATGGCCTGTTTAGCCATTGTTATAAGTTTATTTTTCAGATCAGGAACTGGTCTCTTTTCATATTCCTTAGAGAGCATATTAAAGTAGATATACAGCACCATGCCCGTTTCTCTGCACGTAGGAATAGAAAAGACAACTGTAAAGCTAAGTCGAGGTATATGATGCATACCTCATGTGGATAGCCACGTAGACTTAATGCTGATTCATATCTGGCCAGATACATCATTGTAGTTTGAGTTGTGTTAGCTGTCTGGGGAATAATGTTTTCAGGCGCGGATCCAGGATTTGGAGTTAGGGGGGCGCCAAAATTAGGCAAGGGGTCTGGGGGCCGCCTTGAGGCCCCCAGTGGGTCCAGGGCAAAGCCCTGGTGGGGGCCCAGGGGGCGAAGCCCCCGGAAGCTCCTGGATTCTAGAGATTTTGAAGGGTGAAAATGAGGTCTACCAAGTAGACATATTTGATTTACGCTAACTTTGACAATTTTAGGGGGGGCGCGCGCCGGGTGCGCCCCCCCTTAAATCCGCCACTGGTTTTTCATTTCTGAAAACCAGTCTCTGCTGCATAATTCTGTATCATACTTTATTCGTCTTTTGGCTATTTCCGCATCCACGGCAAGGAAATACAAATCAGCGAGGTTTCTCTTCCTATCAGCTGACATGCTACTTAGATCATCAGAATGTTCCGCCCACTTAGAAAGTCCTAGGCTCTGGAGTTTTCTGAAATCCTCTTCACGGTTCTGGTGTGATAATCTCATAAGTGTATGTCTGTAAATTTCATTTCGATTTCGAAATGAATTATTGACTTGAATACTGCTGGCATTTAAAACCCTCTGTTGGCCCAAACAATCGCGTTCTTCATCTTTTAAATGGTTGTAAACATAACCATAGCCATGACGGGGATTTGAAAGTAAATCCAAAAATAGTTTGATTCGATGCGGCGCTCTGTTTGATAAATACAAAAGCAGTCTTTCTATTTTCTCCGCATTGAATTCACTATTTTCTATCTCAATTTGCACACTTTCTGGAATAATTCCATAGGATATTAGAGGTGCTTTAATATACCTGTACACTAAAGTATCCCGTAAAAATATAAGATTACGGATCAAAACATCTCTTCTTATATCACACAAGTACGCATCCATGTTGACTCAATCTGCATAATACGCATTGCTTAATGGGAGTAACCAACCGTAGAAGATTATTAACAACAATGAGAAATGATCCAGTATTAACACGTTTTAAGATTACCTGATATTAGGATTCAGTATGACATAAAGGTACTGAGCAGTTTTTAAAAATATAATACTAATAAGAGCTTTTATTCGATCTGATAAAACCAAAATTTAAACTGCCTTTAATTAAATATAAATTTCCGCATGTCACAAACTGTTAGATTATGATACTTGTAGTAATATATAAACGTACTTTAAAGTACATGTACCCACCACACAGGCCATCATCATGATATTATGGAAATGTTTAAGAAGAGTGATAAATCTTGGAAAATCAATTCAAATCTGTAAACAGTGCATATAACACGGAGGTGTCTTCCCACTTAGCCAAAATTCTGAAAATGTTAAAGATGACTGGTTTTTGCTTGGTGGGAATGGTGTACAGGTAGGGGGGAGAGAGAGAGAAGAGAACAAAAGAAATTAATTACAGGTTACCTATAGTCTGTTTAAGATTAGCCACAGGAAATTGGTTGAAATTTACTTATTAAATGCTGATATTGCAATGAATGGTGACTGAAATTAATATTTGAAATTACAACATATTTTAATCAGATATTGAAATTAATCATTTTCATTATTTTTGATAAAAAGGCAGATGTATACTATATTTAGGTTGAAAAAAAAGCTGCATGGAGGAGAGACAAAAGTAGCTCTCACCTCTCCTCTTCAAAAGTGGTGATGGTGACAGTAGCCCCTTCCCCCGTATGACTATGCCTATTATCTAGCTTCTGATGTCTCTCCACCCCTTTTTAAAATCATTTTTGAATCTGATTCAGTCTATAATCGTTTACGATAGCAAATACATAGTATATGAGCTTTCACTAATCCAGAGATGTGAAGATTTGTTGGAATTCTTGCCCCTGTAAAATTAATTCAATAACAACATTTCCTTACTTCTTCCTCGGAAATATTCACATAAATTTAAATCGATATAACTATATATATTTTTTTACATTTCAATATAATTTTATTGATGTGATTAAATATCTTGTTTGACCAACTTCTTAAAATTATTATTATTATAGGTGACTCATACATGAAGATACGTTCGAGTAAATAAATTTAAAAGTACTACAAAATATTTAGACGTTGCATTGTTAACTGTATCGACGTCTTCGGTTTAACTATCAAGCAAACAGGATTGGCTTAATGTCAGGTTGTTAATATCGTCGTTCGCCATGCATGTCAGATGCAAAACACCAATCAATGACCCATTTGATTCAGCGAAAACGAAACGTATATTTCAGCTGAAATATGTTCAATTATTATTACCTTTTTGATTTAAATTCAGTTCCGATAGGGATTGGCTTATTCAATACTACAGTATAAAGTCATCAGAGCAAAATTACTTGAAGAATTTTATATTACAAAGTATTGTTCAAAGTGAATTGCAAGTTTAGAGGAAAGATAAATTCTAATCACGAAACAACTAAACACTGTGATCAAAATGCAATAAATGTAAATCCTAAAAATGTCATCTTACAAAGCTTCTAATTTTTAAAACAGTCCTACCAATTATACGTACTTTCGTTTTTGATACAATGCAAATTTAGTTCCTTTTCCAGTGCCTTGAAAGAGGCCTTGGCACAGTTGCATTGTTGGTTTGTTTACAATGTGTACGTTCTATTTTTATTCAATTTTTTATATTTTTATTCAATTTATGGATTAAACTTATATCTTACTTGTATATTCTTCAAATTCAATGACTATGACATTCTTCACAACAATAGGTCAAAAATTTGTGTTTGTAAGCATAGGCAGGAACTTTTGCCATTATTTGAATTTGAAATCTTTAAACCTAAAAATTATTGAACATAGAATAATATAGGCAAAAATTTTATCAAATATCGTAATCTAAAGTCACGGATTAACCATGAATTATCTTTATTTATAACATAATTATATCATGCGATTCATACTTTTAAAAATTCTCTAAGGGATTGCAAATAGACAGAAAAAAACGCTTCTATTGTGCTGAAAAGAAATGGACGTGATTTTTAAAAATTCTTATTACTTACATGTACACTTAATACTTACATGGTATTCTGAATTATGGATCATTTGCAAATTGCCAAATTTGTAAAGGAGTCTGAATCAAAAACTGACAAAAAGATCTGGAATACTTTAATGTTGTTGCATTTGATAGCCTTTACAATTTTACATGCTGTCACCCAAGGGATATGAAGTTAAGTTTGTAGTTATTCAATTGAATTAAAAAATGAACTTATTATAGCCAGCGTACTAGATTTTTCAAAAAATATTTCATAGCATGACTTCTCACAAGAATCAATAGAAGCCAGCTGTCGTCTCTTTTGTTTAAGAATGACACACGTAGGGACGTACAGGATAAAAAACAAACAAATGACTATGATTCATTATAAATATAATAGGAACGTCTTGAAATATTACAGTGTTAAAATATGATAGAGAAGTTTTTGTATGTCTTTTGAAAAAAAGGTACACACGCAGAAACATATTGCATGAAAATGAATGCACTAACTTAGAGTTTCTTTACTGAAGTGGAATGTTCTTGTATGATGTGAGTCTCTCTGCTGTAACCTCCTTCAACTGCAAACATTTTAGCATTTTCTAAATGTTTTATTGCCTCACCAACGTTGTTTTCCTCTAAAAATATTTTTGACATTGAAGTACTATAGAACATTTTCCTTCTTACTTCCATTCTACTCCACATTTCAGGTTTCTCAATTTCTTGCAGATAACATTTTGCAGAGCGCATATCCTCAACACCTACTTTGGTATTCGGTATAAATTCACCGTATATTCCGATTCCAAGGTAAATCATAGCCATTTTAATCAGAAGAAATCGTCTATAATCACAGTTCACAGCTTCGTTGTTTTCCATAGAAAAATGGTCTAACGTTTTCTTGGCAATATGTAGCAGTTCGATCTTTTTTGTTGGTACTGGATTTTTTTCATATTCGCTCGATAACATGTTGAAGTATATATAATAAACCATTCCTGTTTCTCGACAGGGGTACACACTTTTGGACTGTTGAATTGCCTGCTCAATAAAGCTTAGTGAATCATGGAAAGGTTTTCCAGCTAAACTCATAGCTGATCCAAAACGCACCAGATACAACATTGTCGATCGCGTAGGATTTTCTGTGAAAGGCAGTGCTGTTTGCAACTTCTCAAAAAGTCCACTTTCTAACAGAGACATATCTGATTTTATTCTTTTATATTCTATTTTTGAATCGATGGCCATACAAAATTGATCGGCTAATGTTTTCACCCTTAGAGCATGCATATCTTGTACTCTGCTTTTGTGCCATCTATCTGTAGCAAACCTCTGTAACTGTTTCAGCTGTCCTAGTTGATTTTCATGTGAAAGTCTCATCAGGGTATGTCTGTACGCTACATTTCTTTCACGTGTCTTTTCAGAGACCTCTGTATTATGGATCCTAACGTCTCTAGGTGTCAATGATTTTAGCTTATGATCTAAATACTCAAAGACAAAACCAAACCCATTTGTATTGTCTTTCAACACTTCAAGGAAGCGTTGTATCTTATCTGGTGTCGAGTCCAACAAATGTAAAATTATTAATTCGATTCTTTGGAAAGTTGGCTTACTTTCAATGTCATTCCTAAGAACTTTTGTTAAAATCCCAGCTTGAATAAGCGACACCTTGATGTAGTCGTATACGAGATTGTCTCGAAGATACACAATATTTTCTTGAAGCAATCGCTTTCCAATCTCCAAGTTAAAACTTTCCATTTAAAACGTCAAAATCAGTGATTTACATGGATACCTCCCACTAGTACTGGTAAACTATTTAACAATCTTTTATCTTTCATGTTTTTGAAGTTTTGATCACTGGTCAATTAAATAAATCCATGCTGAATTACATAAGGATATTTTCTGATCAGCGTGTAGTAATCCTTGTTTAACTAACGACTGGGATAACATTGCACACAATTTCAACAACCAAAATTTTATTGAACAATGCTTTTACTTGTCTTGATGCTATCATCCGGAACTTCATTGCTCGATTGCAAGCATTTATACTTCATACTGATAACAATAAAACAGTTTTAAAAAACGGCAATGATGAAATGTCTTCATTTTTTAAAGGGATTATTTGCAAATAATGATTCTAAACGTATTTTAGTAGAAAAATCAACTAAACAAGTTTCCCCCGTTTCTTTAGAAATAGTTTTAAACAACATTGAAATAATTTTCTTTAAACAAATGTTATTTAGAAAAAAAGGATGATTCACTTGGAAATTACATAACCCAGTCTGTACTTTCGATTTACATTGAAGGCATAATATAAGAACGGATCATTTTCCAGCTCTTATGATTAATATAAAGACATAAAATAATCATTCATTTTCTCTTTTTATCAAATTTATTTAGATGCATGTCAAGAAATAGAGAAAAGATTTAAGGTTATTAGACGTTTACATGACATTGTTTTTTTCGCTTTGAAATTTCCCTTTTTTAGCAAATAAAAAGGCAACTCTTGAATATCTCATTGCTGATGATAAATCCAATCTAAGCTTTGAAACTTTTGAAATATATATAAAGTAAAACATTTTCCTTCGTACTTCCATCCTTTTCCAAAAGCATGTCTTTCCTACTTCTTTAAGGTGCTTTTCGGCAGTTATTAAGTTGTCAGTTGTTTATACCCTAAAGTTCTTGACCAAATAATCCTATTCCTAAATATACCATTGCCATTTTTCTCAAAAAACACTCTCCGAAAATCAGAATAAATTTGCTCATCTCCATGAGAGAAAATATTCAGGGCACAATTTGAGACAATCTCAGCAATTCTTTCCTGCAGTGTTCATTAGGGTTATATCATCATAATGTTTTGAAATTGAATTGAAATACCAGCCCCTTTTCACAACAAGTTTCTACTGTCTGTGATTGTTGGAATGCTATCATTTTGTGACCTTTTGAAAGGTCAAATGGTTTACCAGACATGTTTAATTGAGAGCCAAGTCCGGATTCTTTCTTTAATAGTGTTCTTAGTAATTTCCAAATCAACATGTAACTAAGTATGTAACTATATAGTGTTTAGTAGTTTAGTAATAGTGCTGGTTGTTTTTTGTTTCTCTTTTTCCTTTTGTTCTTATGACTTATTAACTTTTTTCTTTGTCCTGAGGAAGGGACAGGGCGTCACGAAAATATGACAATTTTTATTGTTCGTGTCGTTGGTCATTTTTAGTGCTTTTAATAAATTTCCATCCGTGACCGTGACCTTGTATCTACTTGGTAGATCCGACATTTAGGATATACAGTATTGTTGTTTTTTTTTTAGTGCTTTATATATATATATATATATGCATGTAATAAAAATCAATATGCTTTGCCACAGACTGCTGCAACAATCGTTTGTTTTGTTTCTTTTTAAAAACACAGATTAATACACGCAGATTTGTACGAAAGGCTCAACTAGATATCATATTTGATCATTCAAAAAAAGTCAATTACAACAGGAGTTTTAACGTCTGGACTTCACACATTCCAAGTAGCATGGTTAACCTGCACAAGTTAAACTGCACATACAGCCTGCACATTTATCATAATCCAATTAACTGTGTTCCTTGATCAGGAAGAGACAATGACCGAGAAAAAACTGGTTTAAGGCAAAGGAATAGTTATTCTCTATCTTTACCGTTATTACATCATACATTGTCAATAACTATATGACCTTCAAATATTATCTTTTTAAAAATTTCCTTCTTCAATAAGTTATGTTAAAGAACAATTTCCTCTTTTCAAATATTCTATAAATAATTATAATGATTATGTATCTTTATTTTATTCGTGTTTCTTTTTCAATAAAATTGTTTCGTTTCAGATGCTCATAGATTATCTAATATTTATGTGTTTATAATTCATAACATAATGATAACATGATCAGAAAATTTCACAATTCTTTCTTCTTTGAATATAAGAATTCAAACTTAATAGTTTGAATTACAGTCATCTAAAAATAAGAGAATATAATGTATACAATAATAATGTTAATGCAGCCATTATTATTATGTTACAAGTGTTATTTTCGTGCTGATATGTGTTAAATTTGTTATCAATGTTTCGTTGCTCTTCATTAAATTCACCACTCACTGCGAAACTCTTCACCTTTCGAAGGTACTCTATCGCTAAATGTTTGTCATTACTAGTTTCTTGATATTTTGAATAGGCCAGAAAGTAAAACATCTTGCGCCTGACCTCCATTCTTTCCCACATGTCTGGTTTTTGTATTGACTGTAAGCAGTGCCTCGCTACACACTTATCCTCTCTACAAATCTTGTTTTTAACGGACTCAGCCCCTATCATACCGACACCAAAAAGCAACATTGCCATTTTCAAGACAAGAAATCTTTTGTAGTCCCTACCAGTTTCATCATTATCATTTTCAAAATGGTCAATGGCCTGTTTAGCCATTGTTATAAGTTTATTTTTCAGCTCAGGCGCTGGTCTCTTTTCATATTCCTTAGAGAGCATATTAAAGTAGATATAAAGCACCATGCCCTTTTCTCTGCACGTAGGAATAGTATAAGATAATTGTAAAGCTAAGTCGAGATATGTGACACATATTTCATGTGGATAGCCATTTAGACTTAATGCTGATCCATATCTGGCCAGATACATCATTGTAGTTTGAGTTGTGTTATCTGTATAAGGAATAATGTTTTTCATTTTCTGCTGCATAATTTTGTATCATACTTTATTCGTCTTTTGGCTATTTCCGCATCCACGGCAAGGAAATACAAATCTTCCTATCAGCTGACATGCTACTTAGATCATCAGAATGTTCCGCCCACTTAGAAAGTCCTAGGCTCTGGAGTTTTCTGAAGTCCTCTTCACGGTTCTGATGTGATAATCTCATAAGCGTATGTCGGTATATTTCATTTCGATTTCGATATGAATTATTGACTTGGATACTGCTGGCATTTAAAACCCTCTGTTGGCCCAGGCATTCGCTTTCTTCATCTTTTAAATGGTTGTAAACATAAACATAGCCATGACTGGGATTTGAAAGTAAATCCAAAAATAGTTTGATTCGATGCGGCGCTCTGTTTGATAAATACAAAAGAAGTCTTTCTATTTTCTCCGCATTGAATTCACTATTTTCTATCTCATTTTGCACACTTTCTGGAATAATTCCATAGGATATAAGGGGTGCTTCAATATACCTGTACACTAAAGTATCCCGTAAAAATATAAGATTACGGATCAAAACATCTCTTCTTATATCACAGAAGTACGCATCCATGTTGACTCAAGCTGCATAATACGCACTGCCCCATGGGAGTAACCAACCGTAGATTATTAACAGCAATGAGAAATGATCCAGGATTAGGAAACTTTTAGATTACCCGTAGTTTGGATTCAGTGTGACTTAAAGGTATTGATCATGAACAGTTTTTAAAAATGTAATACTATAATAAGAGCTTTTATTGGATCTGATAAAACCAAAACCTAAACTGCCTTTTACTATAAATTTCCGCATGCCATAAACTGTTAGATTATGATACTTGTAGTGATATGTAAACGTACTTGAAAGTACAAGTACATGTACCTACCACGCAGGCCATCATCATGTTAATATGAAAATGCTTAACGAACAGTGATAAATCTCGGAAAATCAATTCAAATCTGTAAACAGTGCATATAACAGTACTGGTCCCCGGGAATACAAGAGGTGTGACCAGGGGTATAGCAGGAGTAAACCTATCCTATTTTCTCCGGTCACACTCGCCGTGTGGTTGACGGCAAATTTAGTACATGTATAAACAAAAAGTTGAAACAAGTTAGCCAAATACAACTCATTGATAGGGTTTACGAGGGTTGTTCGGCCGAGTTCGTGGACGATGTCAATCATCATAGCGAGCTCTTAAAGCAACGCCTGTGCGAAGAGAAAATTTGGACTACTGCACATTCATTCGATAGAATTTTTTGATGCAGTAATTTGGACCCACAATGCATCACTTGTTTTAGCTACATTCTCGCGAGAATCACGGCAAATGTTCAATAAAAAGTTTACTCGACTTGATTTAATGGATATATACTGAAGATGAATAGAAAACAAAACGTTCTTCATTAACTTTCCACACTGTTCAGTCTTTTTCTCGGTATATTGCGACTAATATACGTCATGTGACGTCAGAGTCTAGACGCACCAAATGTCACGTGCGGTTTGACGAGCCCGATCTAAATCAAAACAATCTATACGAGTTTGCGCTCGCTCTAACGGTCGCACCGTCAACATATTAGTTATAGCGAGCGCAGCGAGCGTCGCGAAGCGACGCTCGTCACTGCGAGCTCTTAAAGCAACGCCTGTGCGAAGAGAAAATTCGGACTACTGCACATTCATTCGATAGAATTTTTTGACGCCGTAATTTGGACCCACAATGCATCACTTGTTAAAGCTACGTTCTTACGAGAATAGCAGCAAAAGTTCAACTAAAAGTAAACATGCCATGATTTAATTGATAAATATTGAAGATAAATAGTAAACAAAACGTTCTTCATTTACTTTCGGCACTGTTCATGCCTCTTTTTGGAAATGTAACATACATACGACGTCATGTGACGTCAAAGTCTAGACGCACCAAATATCACGTGCAGTTTGACGAGCCCGATCTAAATTATAACAAAATAAAATATAGATCTGCGCTCGCCATAACGGTCGCACCGTCAACATATTATGAATAACAGCACCAACATGTCCTTTGTTATTTTCAATAGCCTTCAATCTAACAAGTTTCCTTTCTTGGGATAGAGAGTCTTTAACATAGACATGAATGACAAGTTTTATGACTTTGCCATAACAAATTTACTTAGCTATCGTCAACATGCTGTGTACGCGGCAATTTTTTCTGTGTTTGTGACCTTTAACTATCCCGACCTTTATTAAATTTGCATTACGCTCAATTTTTTTCAAACGGTCATCTGGACCGATGGTTTCTTAAATGTTACCGGACCAGACAAATTTTTACCGGCCTTGCCGACAGGACCGACGGATTTCGACAAGTCTGTCAATCATGAAAGAAAATTGGGATATGGGGCTTGGCTGTGATTGTGCGTACCATACTCAATCAATAAGTATTTTTAAATTAACTCGATTAAACTCCGTAAAAAGCAAGACATAAAATACCATCCCTTAATGTTTATTTCATTTCATTTCATATACAATAAATTGTATTTTTGACCAAAGCGCAGCATTTTTTTTATTCTGAAAATTTTATTTTACATTGCCGAAATTCTCATCATGTATAATTGGCTATATAACAGTCCGATTAATGGTCTTCATTACAATTTGTGCATTTACGATATAAATATTGTTTTTCTTCTTTAATTAAATAAAACAACAATAAATAATAAAAAAAAAATTTTACAATGTAAAATCGATGTTGTTCTCAGACCCTTACTGATCAAAGAGGAACAACTCTGAAAATGTAGGAGATGTTTATTTTTCTCCCTTTATTCACGGTTTTCCACAGAATCAGATACATTTACAGCAAGACCTGATAAATCCGAAAATTGAATACTATAGACCTCATATACACAATGTAAGTATAGAATTGAAAAGAATTGTTCACTTGTACTGAAATTCTCTGCATTTATGAATATCCTATTGCAGCAAATCGTTTGACTTTCTGTTAACAATGTCGGTTCGCATTTCGAATCAAAACAAAACGTAGCCTATTAGATTTAAAAAAAATATCAAAGTGCGATTTGATATAAATTGAAATAGATGAAGAGTTTAATGTTTGATATTTTGAAGTTAATGTGGACGAATACGGAATTTTCATTTTAACTTTAGAAGCGACGACATTGAAAGAAATGCGTACAATCTGTAAATGGGTCAGATTATGTCTGACATGTTCATGTATATCATGAGGGGTGTACATCTATGCAAATGTCGATGTATCCCCACGGCCAAATACTGTCTCGTTTGAAATAATGACATGAAAGAAACTACAACTATTCCATTTATATCACAGGAGAGTTGAACATACATCATTTTTTAATGAATAAAATTAAAGAAATAAAATTAAGAATCAACATATTCAAGTTCAACAAAACTTGAATTCGTATCCAGGTTTCATGTTATATGTAATGCATAACGCATACATATATGGACTAAACACTAAAATCCTTCAGTAATTTTTTCCTGAAACATATAAAAAGAGTAGTCAATATTTTTTCTGCATTCATGAATTTTAAAACTAATGCACACCTCCGGGATTCAAATGACGAAATACCAGTATATTTGCACTGTAAACGACGTTTCGTCAAACGCTAATGGTCTGCGACGCAAAAAAGGAAGGGGTGGGGGTGATAGGCCTAAGGGGTATTCAAAAATTTCCTTAAAATCTACATTTAAATACGCTTTACATATGAGAACTTTTAAATTTGTAAGTTAATATATTTTTGAAGCAAAAGCAATATTCCAATGTAATTTTTTTTATGTGTATTTGTAGATTCATATAACAAAGTGATCGACCCCTGTCTGAAAGACGCGCGGGAACGTGATTTATTGTGAAAGGGGGAGGGGGTAATTTTCCGCTATTAAATCAAAACTGGTCGCACAAAAATTATACAAAAAATTATGAAGATTATTTTTACTACCAGCTACCTAAAGAAAGTTTTTTACCAAAATTAAACGACAGGTTTTTTCACAAAAAAATTTTGAATTTGCAAAATACGCAATTTTCAAGGCTTAGATAATTCGTAGTTTTTCAGTTTAAGGTCTTTAAAAATTATTTTGATGAAATGTATATCAAAAAGATGACTGCGTTTTTGTGCTAAATGGTTAAAGGAATATGCCAATGAAATTTGACATTTATATCTAACCTGGCTTTTTTGAAAATCAAGGTTTAAGTAGTTCATTGGTTAACAATTTTCTCTCCTTGTAAACAACTAAAGAGGGGTAACTTTTGGAATATCCTGTCCAAAAACCACTCGAACGATTTTGTCCAAAATGCGCATACATGCAGTAGATATAGTCATGTACTAAATATACAAAAATAACGAAAATTAAACGACAGGAATTTTTTGGGGAAGGTGTGTTGTACATCCTTAAGGACTTTTACATTGATTCATATTCAAATTATAGCTTATTATTTTGATTCGTAAAAAAAAGATCAATTTGGGAAGATAAAGGGAGACCTCATTGAAAGCGACAAAAATGATGACGTTGTTGAACGTTACAGAGCAGCAGATAACGATGCAATTTTGTGTTATACTCAGGAAAAATCCTGAATAAACTCTAGAAATGTTAAATGAATCAAAAAGTATGTCAAAATTAAGTTGTGCATGGGTTTATAGATGGTACAGGCAGTATTTGAATGACAGAGACTCTGTATCGGAAGAGGACAATCTGTCAAGACACGGTTTATCTAATAAAAGCTGATCCAAAACTTTAAAAATTTGGAAAGTCGTGGGAAGACAAATTGCACTTCCGAGTTGCTGATCTTGTAAAAGCGGTAAAAGAAATTAAAATATTGACAAATTATACAGCAGGAAAAATTGTTAGACATGAATTTAAAGTTCTAGAAAAAGGTTTTTAATAGGTGATTATTGAACTTCACTGTTGAATTGTATAGGATAGTATTTTTAAGAAATTCTTGACACTGTGTTTTTGATATTACATCGCCATGAAGTATTCTCTGTGGGTACAAAACATGTTGATTTTAAAATGAAGTAAATTAATTTCTATTCAATTGAATGAAATGAAACTTCACACATCAATAAAACAAATATTATTACACAGGATATTATTTTAATTTTCTTGCAAGTATAGTATAACGAAGATTGACATCGTCTACGGACCTTTCGAACAACCCTCGTATAATGTGTAAAAATATTTGTTTTGTTGGTGTGTTTTATTCCAATCAATTTAACAGAAAAAAACTAGCGTCAAGAATTTCTCAAAATTCCTATATCTACGGATTTCACACATTGTAGTCCAATACCCTCTCATTAAAATCCTTAACTCGACATTTATTTATCTATTTTTTTTTTTTTACATTTTTTCTCGTTGTACAGTTTCCTTTGTTAATGTTTTAATTTCCCGTATCATCTAACTGTGCTTTCATAAGATCAGCAACTCTGAAACGCCTAGATGTCTTTCAATTACACTCCAACTTTTAAAAGTTTTTGTTCAGATTTTTTCAGTTAAATTGTTTTGTATCACAGATTGTCCTCGTTTGATACAAAGTCTCTGCCACTTAAGTAATATTTATAAACACTTGCACGACTTACCTGTGACATATTTTTGATTCCTCTAATATTTAAGAGTTTATTCAGGATTTATCACAAAATAATCCAATGCTTAAGTAAATAAAAGATGTTTTTAGTAGTACAATTCGACGAAAATCGAAATATACATCGTCTCTTTCTTGTGCAAAGTGATCCAAGGATTCTTTAGCCATTTTAATAAGATTTTCTCTCAGTAACTGATTTAAGGTCAAATCATATTGCTGACATAAAAGGTTGTAATATATTAATAACACTATTCCAGTTTCTCTACATGGCTCTATACGTTCCCCAGTTTCTGATGCTTCTTGGGCAGCTTTTAGGCCATCTTCCAGTAGATTGTTATTAGACATTACCATTGCAGAAGCTAACCTTCCAAGATATAACATTAAACTAACTTTTGGATTAGATGTTTTGTCAATTATGCTTTTCATGTCTTTTAGGACTCTATCACCAAATAATGTTTTGTCATACTTCACTCGTCTGTATTCTATTTCAGCATCCAAAGAAATGAAATATAAATCTGCAACCTTTAGCTTTTCTTCTTCGCTGACAGAATGTTCCGATAAACTTAGCCAGTATGCCTTTAAAGCATTACGTTCTATGTCAAACTCTTTTCTTTTTGAATTCAATAATAAGCGTTTTAAGCAATGTCGTTTTGCAACCATTTCTTCCCTATATTTTCATTGAAAACTTGTATTCTTCTAAGTGGACAGTAGGCTCTTTCATACCAAGGAATTTCAACTGAAAATTTGCCTTTTCTTTTGCGTCTTTTAATTTCATCAAGTTTACCTTCTAATTCATTTGCAAGAAAAGAATATGCATTTTCTTGTCTTAAAGCCAAAAGAAAAACTGTAAAAGGACAATGCTTTTTCAAAGAAAGAACAAACATTCTTGTTACTTCCGTAGGCACTATGCTTTTCTCTCTCAGACGAAAAAGGAAATCTTCTGGAATAACGTTCTCCTGGAATAGGTAGTCATGGAGCTGTGAAGGTTCCAGGCATCGTACTATTTTGGTATGAAGTTCTTGCATTGCCAATTTTTCATCTTCATCCATTTCCCACCTTTAAAATAGAGAAATTGTTAAAATAATTATTTCTGTTATATACATTGTATTTTGGAACTGTTATACTTATTTGGGATTTATCGAACACCTCTCTCAACTTCTGTTTTAACCTCATTAACTTACAGAAACAGGTGTTTAATTTTTGAGGAATTTAATTGATAATTTATCCTAACCAGTTGATATGAAAATGGCTTTTGAAAATGGAATTTTCCCCACAATATTCCGGTTAATCAGTCAATTTCATTAAAAAAAATATTTATAATACCAGAAACTTTGCAAACAAATTTTGTTTAAAATTAGCTCAAAGATAGAAATAATCAGTGCATGTGTTTAAATATGGTCTACAAAAACCCCCTTGAACCTCTGTATTAAATGCAAGCTATGAAATACAAATTGATTTTATCAGAGACCTTTAAACATAACAATAAACGTTAAAGCGGTGGATTTTGCGTGTTTTTTTTTTTCTTCAAAGGACTGCCTTGGAATTTAAAAAAAAAACTTTAAATGCTATAAAGTTTGGGTTTTGTATTCAGTGAAAAACTCCCTTCGTGATACATATTTATCACAACAAGATACATGAAGATAAAAAGCTGAAGACATTCAACTGGACCTTCGTAATTAAAAAAAAAACTAAAATAAAACTAATAAAAATAAAATAAACTAGTGCTAATTGTAACGGGAACCGTTACAGATGTTCCCCAAACGCTCCCCAACTTCAATTTGGTGCCTCATTCCTCTAAGCTTCATCAAATAAACTAAACCCTATGCATCTTAAACTTTAACAACGTTTTTCCTAAAGTATACCAAGTATATAGCAAATTTTTGCATTGCACGTGCGCACATGCGGAATGACCATATCATTGTATCTACACTATTAATTTATTTTAATGTACTTAAAATCGAGGCATTTAATAAAAAAATATTCGAAAATACGCTAAATCAAGTGCGTTTGTAATTATACGAATTGCACGTGCACGCATGTGCATGATGACCATATCCTCTTGTAGGGGTCCATTAAGACTATCTATGTTCTAAATCCCATCCTGTTTGGCTGAAAACCAAGGGAGTTATAGGCATTTAAAGTATTAGCCAATCATATTGCAGCGCACGTGCATGCGCGTGATTTTATGAAAATTATTTTTTATCATATCGTAGGATATCTTAATGCATGACTATGTTTTAAATTTCAAAGTATTTCGTCAAAAAACGAATAAGATATTGAGATTTTTGTTTCAGCCAATCAGAGCGAAGCGCACGTGCATGCGCGTGAGTTCATGATAATTTGACCATGTCTTCTTGTCTACAATACTAATATATTCTTATATCCTGAGTTTCAACACATTTCATCAGAAAATAGAAAAGTTACGGCTATATCAATTATATTGGTCATTTTACATGTTGCACGTGCGCGCTCTTGCAAGCACGTGCGTGAAAAATGACCTTGATTCCGCAAATCTACATAACATGTCTACTTACCCTAAAAAGATTTTACTTACATCAGATGAACAGTTTATAAGATCATTCGCGGACAAATAAGTACCCAGGAAGAAGAAAAATAATAATAAGAAACAGAGTAAAAACAATATGTTCCCCAACTTCGTTTGGGGAACATAATAAGATACAGAGAACATCACAAATTCAAACAATAAATTAATATCTTTATTTCTTTGATACTTTTCTATATTATACATGTAAAGCTAGGTAAATGTACATTAACAAATATGCGAATCACGATGCATTGAAGCACAGGGGCATCTTACCCACTCTGTTCTCTATTTCACAATAAAAATACACAAGGGAAGAATCGAAAGTAGCACACGATTTTTAAAAAAGGTCAAAAAACAACTTACTTGAGAAAAGTTACACAAATCCTGAAAGGAACTAGCGCAAATAATGTCCTAGTACTTATCCAGGCTAAAATATTCCAGATATATCCATCGAAAATAGCTTTTATCCAACTAAAACCCCAGCTTTCTGCACAGTGTGAAACTCTTCGCCCAAGAATAGATAACTCACCCGGATGACAATAGAAAAGTACCCGAAGTATTCCGAGTGCAATCAGAAGGACTCGGGTTCTTTTCTATTGTCATCCGGGTGAGTTATCTTTTCTTGGGCGAAGAGTTTCACACTGTGCAGAAAGCTGGGGTTTTAGTTGGATAAAAGCTATTTTCGATGGATATATCTGGAATATTTTAGCCTGGATAAGTACTAGGATATTATTTGCGCTAGTTCCTTTCAGGATTTGTGTAACTTTTCTCAAGTAAGTTGTTTTTTGACCTTTTTTAAAAATCGTGTGCTACTTTCGATTCTTCCCTTGTGTATTTTTATATGTGAAATAGAGAACAGAATGGGTAAGATGCCCCTGTGATTGAAGCACTTTCATCAGCGTTCATACAATAGAATTACAATAAGATGTTTGTTGATTATCTCAGGATGCACTCATTGAGGACATATGTGTACAGTATCTCACACACGTGCAAAATATTAAGCTTAGAACATTCGACACACTTAAAAACCAATCTACATGTAAGTATCAGCTTGATTATATCGATATCAGTAGGAATACATTCAGTTTCTTTTTTTCCATAAGTATTTAACTATTCAAGTAGAATTATAGCATGTACAATTTAATTGTTCAACTCTGTATGCCTTTTGCCAAAATTAGTAAGCAGCTTAAAAGACTTTCCATGCATTTTACAAAAAATAAACTAGCTATCAGGCAAATTATCCTACAAAAGTAAAATGAGTTTATTAAACATGCATAAAAGGACAACATGGGCACGTCACATACTTACAGAACTTTTAATTCAGTAATGCCATTATAAACGGATATGAACCTTGCATGGTCATACTAATATCCGGTCAAAACATTCTGTGTTTTAGTTTCAATTTTGTGAAATTTGCTTTGGCTTTATCGAAAACCTTACTTTTTAACATTCAGTTGAATTCTTTGGAGGGAAATTTTATACAGCTTTGTAAAATTTATACACATAAAAAGTTAAAACACAACTTTAGCAGACGATATTGATTGTACATTGTAAGTTTTGTTTTGTAGTGTTGTGCATTCATTAAATGTGTCGACCTAACATCTTCCGTTGTGTACTACAGCTTCACATAGTGATTTTAAAAGTTTTTCTCAATCTCGCAGATTGAGTTGAAACTATATATATTTTTATTGCTCGATGGTTGTGTGTTTTTCTATTCTTGTTTTTTTTTTATCGAATATTTTTTTAATAACAAAAATGCGAAATGTCCTCTCCAAAAAGAAGTAAGAGAACGGGGTCCACGGACGCCCTGCTAGTGAAAGAAGCACCACCAAAACGGACAAAAACTGTGATGAAGGACATTGACTATGAAAAACTCGCTGCCGAGATATTGAGACAACAACAGCAGTCAAAAACTATGAACATTCCTAACAGCACTGTAGAGCCTTTATCAACTCAAAGCACTGCCCCGGCAACCCGCGCATCTACTCAAAGCACTGCCCCAGCAACCCAGGCATCGACTCAAAGCACTGCCCCGGCAACCCGCGCATCTACTCAAAGCACTGTCCCAGCAAGCCATGCATCTTCGCAAAGCACTGCCCAGGCAACCCTCGCATCTGCTGAACAAACATCAGTACAAAACAATGTGGGCCAGGCAATGGAGTCATCAAACCAGGGAAATGCATCAGTGGAGAAGTTGGTGGCCAGTGTATTTGAAGGTACATGTTCAGGGGTAGGCACATCTCAGAAACCAGTTAATGTTATTTCTATATCTGATGGCATCCCTTTAGGAGCATCAGTTTCAGTCAAAATAAAAAACAAGATTTGGGCAAATGAGTATATTGAATTAAGAAGTTTGATGCCAAATCATGAAAATGATCCATTTACTTTGACCGTGTCTTCAGGTACAATTAATGTTCAGCAAAATACCAAGGCAAAAACCCCCCTCAATGTCCAACAATGGACAGACACTTTTTTAGTTTTCATTGCTATCTACTTAGAGAAATTTCCCTCTGAAGCCGCTCATTTATTAAAGTATCTGTCATTTGTTAGGGAAATGAGCACATTACATGGTGACTCGGCATGGCGTAAATATGACGAGTCCTTCCGTCACCTTAAAGAAAATTCAGACTTGCCCTGGCAAAAACCAGTAGAGGAACTTAGAATCAAATCAATTGCAGCTAATTCTACTGCATCAAAGAATACGTTTCAGTCCTTTCGTGGCAAACAAACAAACAAACCATTTGTCAAATTCTGCTTTGCTTTCAATCAAGGTGAAAAATGCAAACAATACCCTTGCCATTACACCCATTTGTGCCAATCATGTAGGGGAAATCATCCCAAAAACAAATGTAGAAATGACAAAAAATCAGATAAAAACTCTCAAGCTTCCAACACTGGTACAGACAGGGCCACTAAGTAATGAACTACAAGGGTATAGTTGGTCAGCTTTTCTTCTTGAGGGATTTTCTACAGGGTTTAGATTAGGGTGTGTTGATCCTCCTTGCAACTTATTATCAAACAACCATAAATCAGTAAATGAACATCCTGAGGTCATACAAAAACACATAGAAAAGAGTCTTTCACTGGGTAGGATAGCTGGTCCTTTTTTAGAACCACCTTTTGAACATTTTGTGTCATCCCCATTAGGCGTTGTTCCTAAATCGGAATCAGGAAAATTTAGGATAATCCATGACTTGTCTTATCCAAGAAATGCTTCTGTAAATTCAGGTGTGCCAAAAGAAAATTCACAGGTTCATTATGATTCGATTGATGATGTCATAAAATTGGTTTATCAGTTTGGTAGAGGTTGTTTAATGGCTAAGTCAGACATAGAGGACGCTTTCAGGATAGTTCCTATTAATCCTACAGATTATCATTTGTTAGGCTTTTCTTGGAATGGAAATTACTATTTTGATAAATGTTTACCTATGGGGGCAAGCAGTTCATGTCAAATTTTTGAACAGTTCAGTTCAGCTCTACAATGGGTAATGCAAACAAAATACAAAGCCGGGGGAATGTCTCACATATTAGATGACTTCTTTTTCATTGGTCCACCCGATTCAAAAAAATGTCAAAATGATCTTACCAACTTTGTTTCTTTGTGTAATCGTATAGGGGTCCCTATTAAGAATGAAAAAACACAAAGTCCTACAACTACTCTTGTAATATATGGTATCGAAGTAGACTCTGTTGCTATGGAATACAGACTGCCAGTGGAAAAAGTGTTAAAAGTCAAGTCAAAGCTGAATGATACTAAGTTTAGGAAGAAAGTTACGTTAAGAGACCTGCAGTCTCTTATTGGTCTGCTAAGTTTTGCATGTTCTGTAGTAGTTCCTGGAAGGGCATTTCTAAGGCGATTGATTGATTTGACCTGTGGTATCAAAAACCCATTCCATTACATTAGACTAACTTGCGAAACTAGGGCTGACTTGGACATGTGGTATTCATTTATTGAGTATTACAATGGAAAATCCATACTCCTTCCCAACTATTGGTTATCTTCAGAACACCTCACACTTTTCACAGATGCTTCTGGATTGGTAGGTTTCGCTGCAGTTCTTGGTAAGAATTGGTTTGCATCCAGATGGGATGAGAATTTAAAACATTTCCAAATTGCAATCAAGGAATTGTTTCCGATAGTTTTAGCTATTGAGATATGGGGTCAAACACTGTCTAACAAAAGAATTCTGTTCATGTCTGACAATATGGCTGTTGTGGAGATTATCAATAAGCAAACGTCAAAGGATAAAACACTTATGAGGCTAGTGAGGCGTTTAGTTCTTTCAACTCTCAAATACAATATACATTTCAGATCAAAACATATTCCTGGAAAACACAATCAAACAGCTGATCATCTTTCCCGTTTCAAATTTCAGGAAGCTTTCAAGTCAGCTCCACACCTTTGCCAGCATCAAACACCAATACCACAACATCTTTTGACAATTTAACACCCGTAGCTCAGAACATTTTGACTGCATCCCTAACACCCAGCACAAGAGCATCATATCATAGAAGCTGGAAGATGTTTCAAGTATGGTCAGCAGGTGCAGTTACCTTACCTATTTCACCAATAGTGTTATGCAATTTCATTGCCCATTTATTTGCCAACAAATACTCACCTAGTAGCATTTCATCTCATACATGTGCAATAGGTTTTATACACAAGATAATGAATCTTGCAGATCCAACTGAATCTTTCCTCGTTAAAAAGATTTTACGTGGCTGTCACCAGCTAGCCCCTAGTAAGGATACCCGCTTACCTATCACAGATGTAATCTTGAGAAAACTTTTAGTTGCATTGGATCATACGGTTCAGAATTTCATGCATCGGCTTTTATTGAGATCAATCTTTTTGTTGGCATTTAATGCATTTCTTCGTTTGGGAGAAGCAGTGGTTAAATCTAATCAGGCTCCAGGGAAGGTCATTCAAATGTCTGATGTTTCTTTTGAATTAAGACAGGGAATATTAAGTTCAGTAAATATTACCTTAAAACACTTTAAAACCAATACAAGCAATACCCCTATTCTGATTTGTTTAAAGGCTTCACAGGATACAATGAGCTGTCCAGTGCAAGCTCTGCACCTTTACACACAGAAATTTGGGCATACATCTGGTCCACTGTTTCAATTCATTGATGGTCAACCAGTATCTTATTCATTTGTAAATAAACATCTAAATTCAGCAGTATCTTTCATTGGTCTGAATCCAAAATTATATAAAGGGCATAGCTTTCGAATTGGTGCAGCAACGCATGCAGCAAAATTAGGTTTTTCAGAAAATTCTATTCAAAAAATGGGGAGATGGAATTCGGATGCAATTAAAAAGTATATAAGATTAGAAAGCTTTAATCTGTAAGAGACAGGGCAATTACTGATAGGCAGTGTAGAATTTAAATTGTGTGAAATTCGTTGAAATGACTTCAGGCCAGAAGTTGTCTGCTGTAAATCATATGGTCTGGGGCAATCTATCATGAACTGTAGTTTTTGCAAAGTTAACCTTCAGGCCAGAAGGTGTCTGCTGAGGTCGATCATGAACTGTTAGGTTTAATAAGTTCAACTTCCAGGCCAGAAGTTGTCTGCTGTTTAATAGGTAGAGAGTTAGGGTTTAAAGTATTATTGGTACCAAAAATTGTCATTTTAATTTTATGTTATTTCATTTTATAGACATGTTTTAATCTCAACTCTTTCAATTACATTTTTAATTTGCATGTTAATACCGGTCATTATCAATGTATATAAGCTTGTTGTTGCAATTGCTAATAGAAGAATAATGTGCCTGCCTCTGAGTTGATCAAGTGCAACAAAAATGGACTGATTTGAATGCGAAAAATTATTAGTATCTTGGTGACTTTCAGTTTATTGTGATATACATGTAAAAAGAACAATGTTATAATGTGTGTCCTCTTTATACAAGTTCATGCGGTTTCTCCAAAATAAATCTATAATATCTTACTTGTTTTCTTTTTAAGGTACGTACATGTTAATTCAACCATCTTTATTTTGATAATATTCATGTTTATATACCTTGAAAGTTAAAGCTGAACACGATTCGTAAAAGGAGTATGTGCGCCATTTTTGTTCCCGAGTCTCGCTACTCTGCAGACCCCTATAAATAGGGCAAAACTTCGTGAACTATTCAGTGTAATCAGTTGACACCGGTGTAGACGGACGTATGCCACACAGGACTCGATCGCTATCCCCTTTGTTTCCATTAAAAGTTTTATCACTTTTTCAGCTCGATTTTGCGGGGGTTTTTTCAGAATCGGACGGAAGACCTCTCGTTGCTCGCAACGAGTTTCTTTTCTAGTTATTAATTTTTTTGACAAAAATTTGTGCAGGCGATTTCTCGAAAACTAGTCGGCGGTTTTCGATGAAACTTTCACAAAATATGAGTCATAATATGATCTTTGTTCATCACAAACAAAATTTGGAAAATTCGCTTATGGTGCCACGTTATGGACAATTTCCTGATTTTAAAATGCGATTTTGTCGCGCACTTTTATCGAAAATGACTGAGGATATGAACTGGAGACTTATTGGAGATGATAGATCATGACTTTGTGGTTTGCAGAATTGCTTTTTCGTGCGTCGTCAGTACTTCCGGTCGTTACGAGATGCAAATTTAAAAAAAATCGTTTTTTCTAACTTTTTTGTTTTTCAACATTTTTCATTTATTTTTTGGTATTTTAATAGAAAGCCTTCTTATTATGCTTACTATATAATTTGTTTGAATGCTGATAAATCTAAACTCTAGATATTAGCATTCAAAAATCTGAAGCGGGCCCAAAATGGCGGCTGTCTCTGTCAGCGCCGACATTTCGCAATAGTGGTTTACGGAGGCAGCCGAGCGTTTGCTTGAACGAAAGTAACATAAGGATAAATTAAATGTAAAGGAATACTTGGATTGTCACGTCGTAGTTACGTTGCAGTTCTGTGTCAAACAAACGACTTCTTTAATTGGTTTTGGCTGGTTCTCAAAGTAGAAAAAGAAAAGACTAAATGTGCAAATGAAATTCGATACCAAATATTCTTGTGCATCACGAAAAAAAAAATCTGAAATCATACTTATAAATAATACTTTCTCAAAAAGAAAATCAATTATATCAGTATCAATATCAAGTATAAATCTTAACCACTGCATTCTATGCACTCTTGTGTCATATTAAACTTATAAATAAGAAAAAAATAATAAGAAAGCGGTTTTTTTAAAGATCGTTTACGTATTTTATTTTAGCATTTTGGTCTCAAAGACCTGATTCGAGTTACTGAGCATAAATGATATCTGATTCCTTGACCGTCGTACCTGTAAGGCGAGCCATGTTTTTCGGCGAAACATTTCAACCTTTTTTTCGATTAACTAATCGGGATAGTTCACTTTGGGGATAAACAGGAAATTGAAAAAAAAGTTAACCGTTTCATCGCTTTACATGCATATATACAAAATGAAATTTGTATTTGTGTTAAATATACTTTCTAAACTTCGAAACGTAGGATATAAGAACGTTCTTTTTTTTAATTTCATTGAAGCTATCACAGCTGTTCAAAAGAACATTCCAAAGAAAAGGTGCAATTAACTCGTGGCGTTTGGCGCTAAATTTTGAATAGTGACCCGCCTTTGATAATTTTAAGAGAGAAGCACTGTTTCGTGAATATATACAAGTGGATTTAGAGTAGATGTCACAATAACGTAATATTTAGAGCGTTGGAATTTCATGCTGGTGTCTTGCGTTCAAACTCCACTTGTGTGCAAATGTTGTTTTTTTTTTGTTTTGTTTTTACATATATATATTTTCAGCTCCATTTTACGTTTTCTTTCCGGAAACGGACGGAAGACCTCTCGTTGCTCGCAACGAGCTCATATCTAGTTATTATTATTATTCTTATTTTTTAGACAAATTTTGTGCACGCGATATCTCGAGAACTATTCATCGGTTTTTCATCAAACTTTCAGGGATGATGTGCTCTTATATACCATTGATAATTTTGGAAGAATTTTGGAACAACTCGCTTTTGGTGCCAAGTTATGGCCATTTTCCTGATTTTAAAATGAAATTTTGTCAGTTCGAGATCTAAAGAACTACTAAAGATATGAACTGGAGACTTGTTGGAGAACATAGGGCATGACTTCTAGATATGCGGAATGTCCTTTTCCTATGTCGTCAGTACTTCCGGTCGCTACCGGAAGCGAATTAAAAAAATTAAAATTTTCAACTTTTTTGTTTTTCATTATTTTTCTTTGCTTTTTATAGGGTTAATAGAGACTCTTAAATGAATGTGGAATGTGTAATTTGTTTTAAAATTAAAGAAGCCAATCTCGAGAAATTCGCATTTAAAAATTTGAAGCGGTGTTCCCGATGGCGTAATGGTTAGCGCGTTGGATTTTCACGCGGGCGACCCGGGTTCGATCCCCCGTGTGACCGATATTTTTTACGACTTTTTCAGCTAGATTTTTCGTTTTTTTATTTCAGAATCGGACGGAAGACCTCTCGTTGCTCGCAACGAGATCGTTTCTAGTTATTATTATTTTTCTTCTTCTTCCTGGGTACTTTTCTGTCCGGGAGTGATCTTGTAAACTATACATCCGACTTAGGTAAAACTTTTTTAGGGTCAGTAGGCATGTTATGTAGATTTGCGGAACGAAGGTCATTTTGCAAGAGCGTGCACATGCAATGCGTGAAATGACCAATATAATAGATATAGCCGTAGCTTTCCTATTTTTGGATGAAATGCTTTGAAACTCATAATGTGATGATATATTAGTAGCAAAAACAATATGTCATGGTCAAAATAGCAAGATCTTACGCGCATGCACGTGCGCTTTGCTCTGATTTGCTGAAACTAAAGTCTCAATATCTTTCTTGTTTTTTGACGAAATCCTTTGAAATTTTGAACATAGCCATGCATTAGGATATCCAACAACTTGATATATAGCAATTATCATGAAAACACGTGCATGCACGTGCGCTGCAATCTGATTGGCTTAAACTTTGAATCGCTTTATCTCCCTTGGTTTTCAACCAAACAGGATGCGATTTGGAACACAGATAGATATAATATACTTCTACAAAAAGGTATGGTCACCATGCATATGTATACACGTGCGTGTGCGTGCGCTGCAATCTGATTGGCTGAAACTTTAAACAGATATAACTCCTTTGGTTTTTAACCAAACGTGGTGGGATTTAGAACATAGATAGATGTAATGGACTTCTACAAGAAGGTATGATCACCATGCTCATGTATGCACGTGCGTGCACGTGAAATGAGCAAAATCAAAAATACACTTGAATGAGCGAATTTTTTTAATACTTTTGGATTAAATACTTTAATATTTAGTATATTAAAATATATAGATTGTGTAGACAAGATGATATGGTCATTACGTACATGCATTCACATGCGCAAACATGCATTGCTAAAATTTGAATGAGCATGGTACATTTCTGGGTAAACGTTGTTAAAGTCTCAAATGCATAGAGTTTGTGTTATTTAATGAAGCTTACAGGGAATATGGCACCAAAAGGGAGTTGGGGAGCGTTTGGGGAACATCTGTAACGGTCCCCGTTACAATTAGCACTAGTTTTGAAAGATATATACATCGTATAAGCATTGAAAATGCAGTGTACCCTTTTTAGGTTTATTGCTCCCCTCCCCCGTTTGTTACCGACACCTATGTATTGGAAAGATAAATATTTGGACTGAGGGATCTGATACCCGTCTTCTCCTCTTTTCGACGGGAGTAAATAAATTCATTTTTGAGGTTAGGGTTAGGCTTAGTTTTTTGAAAGATAAATAACAAATAATATCTTTCCATGACTAGAATATGATTTTTTTCAAAGTGCGTTGAGTGTCTCCATGGTAAAATATATTGATGTAGACTCTTAACGCACTTTGAAAAAAAATTTCAAAGTGCGTTTAGTTGGTCCCAAATTTAACGCACTTTGAAAAAAAATTTCAAAGTGCGTTGATTTTGTCCCAATTTTAACGCACTTTGAAATTTTTTTTCAAAGTGCGTAATTTTTTCGAAGTGCGTTGCCACAGAGCACGCTTTACGTATAAACAGTTTCTAAAACGAGGTAAATTATTGACAAAGAAATTGCTAGAAACAAGAATATCAGCAGTCTCGTTTAAATTTCGTAGCTTCTATGGTCGATACAATGACCTCCTCAGCAAATTCAATTTATCATAAAGTCAAATGCTGACTGATGTTTTTCATATTAATTGTTAGATCATAATTTACACATTGAATTGAAAACAGATTTTCCCCGTTATTTCCCCGATCATGACAAGGAGCACAAGGTGGGTGTGACCGGTCGGCAGGCTTACTCCTCCTTGACATACCCTCACTCACTCTCACACACGCCTTTACACGAGAGAGAGAGAGAGAAAAACAATTCTTTTAAGATGATCTCTTCTGTAGAATTTTATTCAGGTGACTACAAATATTAAGATATACAGTGTATATAAATACACTTATACATTAAAGAAAAGGTTTCGCTTTGATTATTGTCTTTGATCTGGATTGGACCTTATAACCTTTATGTCTGATCACCAAAACACAAATTGCAAACAAGGCAAAGGTCGCTAGTCCGGCGAAAATGGCCAGGATGACCAGTATATACTTAGCATCCGAAGACAACCAGTCAGATGAAGTCGATGATGCGCTCGACGAGTCACTTTCTGAAAAGAACGATCGGCATCACTATATGAAAATGTATATGATTCTTAAGAAATGATATGTTTAGTATAACTTGGTTAATATTCTTAAATCCGTTATTATAGAGCTTGTAATGACCTTGTTGACAACTACAATAATTATATATTGTCAAGTCAAACGTTGAATAACGTTTTTCATTTTAACTAGCAGGCCGTTTTACACTGAGTTTTCTACATATTTCTCAGTGTACCCGATCATGATGAGGAGCACAAGGGGAGTCTGATCGATGTATAGGGAATGCTTACTCTGACTTCCAAGGTAACAAAAACAGTTGATGTATATGAAACGTGAATTGTATTTACAAGAAATCTGTGAGCTAATGCTCACTAGTAACACCCCCGCTCTGATGTAAATAAGCACTATGTATTATGTTAATATACACAAGTTCAAAGGCAGATGCACAGACAAATATGAAGTTGACATCAGATCCATATCAAAATTAATCCAAACATATAGCATGCCTCAACAAAGAGTGTTATAAAATTTCAAGCATGCGCTATGAATAGTTAATGAGAAAACTGTGACGAAGATTTGTTACGTGTGAAACGGACAGACGCACAGACAAACAGGAAGTTGATATCCGATTTGAAAAAAAATGTATCCCAACATATGGCATGCCTAAGAAAAAAATGTGTTAAAATTTCAAGCATGTGCGATGAGTAGTTGCTGAGAAAACTGCGACGAAAATTTGTTATGAATGAAACGGACAGACGCACAGACAAACAGGAAGTTGACATCAGATTTAAGCAAAAAAGTATCCCACCATATGGCATGCCTCAGAGAAGATTGTGTTAAAATTTCAAGCATCTACGATGAGTAGTTGCTGAGAAAACTGCGACGAAAAATCTGTTACGGACGCACACACGGACACACAGACACACGGACACAGAGACAGACACACACGGGTAAAACAGTATACCCCCCTCTTCTTCGGAGCGGGGGTATAATAACGATTTAGAGATCTTAATGTGGATATTTGTCTTTATATACAAAGCTTCAAATTAAATATGTTGTGCAAATATACTGAAAGGAAAAAGAAACGCATATTTTACTTTTAAATTAAATTAAAACTATTGTTTCGAAAAAATTTTCCAGTATTGTTATCAAACATTTTAATTCATCTTTAATCTACAAGTTGCCAAAATCTTGTGTGACTTTGACTGATAATTCCTGAGTTATTGAAATTGATATGTCAATACCCCCCAAAATTAAAATTAAAATTCTCATCATCTCCCTTGCACATTGGTAAAAGCCTTGATTTTCCTGTGCATTGAGTTCACCAGAGCATTTATCTTTCTCATTTGATTATTATTCAACTCTTCCAACAATAGTCTTAATGGTTGATAGAAGCTGTATTATTCCAAAGCCTACAAATCCCCCCGCCAAATGAGTGCAACGATTTTTCATTTTAGGATAGAATTTACAGAATCCAGCTGGTTTGGTTCACGTGAATGTTTGTGAGAAAGTCTCGACAAACACTGGCTACATTTTCCCAGTGTGAACATGCTAAAAACATTACGCACACGACGCGTACGTGCGCGCGTGAGAGTAAAATCGACGTAAAAGTTGCCAAGCTCGCGGACCAAATTAGAGCAGAGAATTTCTGTCAATTTTAGGATGAAAGTATTGGTATGATAGTTTGCTGTATAAATATCGGTTTCAGTGATAATACCTTGACAACAACCGAAGTGACATGATGTAAAGCCCTGTCTTGATGTGACGTTGTTACGCGTCAACGTCAACGCCATGGTTGGTTGGAAACCTTTTAATTTACTCTCTGACAACTGAAAAACCTTTTTTTGTTGAAAAGTTTAAAACAAACTGCACAGCAACATCTTGTTGCCTTTTTATTCACTTACGCAATTCAATTACTGGAACCAGTCTAACTTCCGTCAGCCATACCATGATTGCACGAAATTTATACTGATTGCAATGCGGAAAAAGATGTCTATAACTCCAATGCATCGATTAGCACCACAAAATGTGATCATAAAATTGTCATCATCAACATGCACGTGTTTTTGGCTTTTTATCATTTCCCCTACGTGACGCCATACATTTCATGGTTGAGTAATTTTGACCAGCAATTTTAGTGCACAGTAATCAAAATACACATTTGACCAATTTTCATAATTTTCGGCCATATTATTATATATATTTCGCTATTATGCCATTATGCGTTTCTTTTTCCTTTCAGTATATATATGGTAAATTGGTAATGTACCATGTATCTGCATTACATTCCCTACAATCAATGAACTCTTTTGCATCACAATATTAGCCAGTGTTTCTTTTTACCTATGATCTGAACAGTCAAGACTTTCGGCCCAACTAGATTTTTTCCATCGTAGACATAAATATACAGGTCAAAACCCGGCTCTGTAACATTGGCCACATTACTCTCAGCTAGAACTGCACCGGCTTGGAAATAAAATGAATGTAAAATAGATACGGTTTCATTTGTCAAATAAATAAACTTATCAACAATTTTGTAATAAAAATATAATTAAAATAATGTGACGTTTTTTTTACATTACATTCTATGTGTTTGGATTTTTCAGTTGGTTGCTATAATCTTGAAAAATTTGATGAAAATTCAAATTATGCTTTTCGGTATTTGACCTGACTTTGTCTTAAAAAATATTTACTACAATAATTACAAGCGGTAACTTACAACTAAATATCTTGAAGGGACAGGAAGCTGGTAGACAGGTCATGTTGTAGTAGAGCTGGGCGGACTCCTTGTCGGTGGAGGAGACGGTGTATATAGACGTCCCTGTGATCGTAGTGGGGGAAACACTCACGCCTATAATACATTAATTCATGAGAAATCTGTATATGTATTGTAGTTTATGTATTTGAAGATTATTTTTAATCTAACTATGTTAAACATGAAGACTTTGAAGAATTATTACAATAAACAATTCTTTTTTTTTTGTCAAAGTAGCGGTGTTTCAGGACTTTGTTTTCACTGCACATCGGCGTTAGTCTAAAAATGTTACAGTTTGATTTTAAATCTCCCCCTCCCCAGTTCTTCAAATTCCTTTTTGATATAGATATAATTAATGTAGATGAGTTTCAGAAGGCGTGAAAATAGATTCAGAACATTTTTTTATTTAAAATATTGTACAAACGAATAACGTCTTTGTTACTTACTTGCCGGTAGGTTAGATATAACTGGTGGTTCATTCTTGGTCACATACACGACGAATGTACTGCTAGTCGTATCTTTGGTATCGGTGCATTGTATTGTCATCAAATACTCTCTGGTGGTATCATAATCAAGAGAAGCAGCCGCACGGAGATATATTGAATACCCTAAAATATTATTATATGTCCATATATTTCATACATTAAAAAAATACTTCTGAAATCAATGTTAAACTCGTTGGGTACTATATATTGACATGTGTTCACGTTTAGAATTTGTTGGAATATGAGAAAATCATAAGAAGTGGGTATTTATTTTCAAGCAGTTTACTTCACTTACTAGAATTTCCTATAGAATAATACAGGTACAGATCATTTGTGTTTGGGCTGATGGTTGAAGAGCACGTGACCGTGTCTCCTACTGTCGGATCAGTGACGGTCAGAATGTACAACTCCGTTTCTTCCGTTAGATCTTCGCTTACTTCCGTAGTGTTGGGAAGATTTTGAAACACTGGTGGCTAAAAGGAAAGTGTGAGTACTTTGTTGATTTTTTTGACATGATAAAGATTTAAATCCCTCATTAAAATAAATTAAATAATGCAATGGAAATTTCCAGTACCTTGTTTATAACAGTTAAAGTAAACGTGGAAGAGTCCGTGTTACCACACAGATCCGTCACGGAGAATGTAAAAGTTTTAGTCCCGACACTCAGTGTAGCAACAGTGGTCAAATTTCCTATTATGATAACATAAATTTTCAATAAGCCTTCTTTCTTACTTTCTTTGGAAAACAGTCATGTTAATTTTCACTAAGTTTTAACTACCAGAAGAAGTATCAAAGTTGAAGGATGTTGAAGAAGGCGTTGTTGACGTCAGTGCATACGTCAGGTTGTCAGAAGCGTCTGCATCTGTTGCTGTCACGGTAACTAAAGTTGTTCCTACAGCCGTGTCGTCGGTAACAGAGGACGTGGCGGGTAGAGTAGTAAACTGAGGACTGTTTCCTTAAAATATATATTCTCATGCAGTAAAAACATTGTACTTTTCTTATTTACGGATTTGAAAGCACTTAATTTTATTTTTAAAACTCTTATTTAGAAAAAAAAAAGTTTACAAAGGCTTCACGTATAATATTAACTTCTTGTCGACAAAACTACGGTTAAATTGTTCTGTTTTGTAAAAGAAATCTGTAATTAGTCTTCTCACCTGGAGACAAGGTAGCCTTGATAGAAAACTCAACATTAATTTCGGTATATGCAGAAAATGAGGCTGTGCTTCCCACCACCTCAGCAGCTGAATCAGAGAAGAGCACATCTTCATTGCTACTTCCTATACCATTACTCGTTTTTAAGAAGGCAGGTATAGTTTCGTTGGCTGATTTACTACATATGAAAAAAAAAGAAAGACATTGCGTTTAAAGTTCAGTGCTTAAAATGCTAAATTAAGACAAAAGCTGTCTTCTTAAAAAAAGAAATTCTGCGAAGAACATAGCTGCAGATCTGTAGCTCTCCGAAAAAAAATATTGATAGACCGGAGAGCTACAGTGCCACCTATTGTTAAAACTGTATATTTATTGCGTACAAAAAAGTGCGCTCGGTTCTTGATTAATTCTTCCAAATTCTTACCTCAACTACAAATAAGGAAAGATTTAAAAAAAAAAATCCTTTATCTTCTATCAAGTACTCTCGTAGTTGACATCCGAACGAAGCACATTGGACCGAATTATCTTTGAAACCAAAATGGCAGTATAAATAAGCGAAATGTTCGATGATTACAATATCAGGGTCAGGAGGACTATTAACAACAATTATGAAGAATGTTTGGTTGTGGAAACAGCGAAAGAATATGTTAGGAACACAAGGTTAGTAATATTTTGAGATTACAGTTTTAAAAACATGGAGAAATAAATCGAGAACCGAGCGCACTTTTTTGTGCGAAATAAATATACAGTTTTTTTCAATGGGTGGAACTGTAGCTCTCCTGTCTATCAAAATATTTCTTTCGGAGAGCTACAGATCTGCAGCTACGAAGAACACGACTTACAATCCAATAAAATCTCCAGCATCAACAGATATTTGTTGGGATGAGGTCACTTGAAGAATATTTTTAGATTTTGAACTGGATGTTGTTGCTGAAAGTAGACACAAATGAACACTCTTTTTCATATAAATGTCTTAAATTTATAAACCTACATGTTCTTAAATAAAGAGACAGCTCTAAATTGTTTCATTTCGCAAGGAATATATTTCGTTTCATTATATGATTGAATAATTTCCATCTCTCTGATCGGCTGAGATCCAACTACCTTAGAAAAATAATACGTTGTATTGACTTGCACGTGACGTTCCAGGGCAATACAAGGATTTATTTCCTCTACATTGATCTAAAAATAGATTGGAAAATTCTAAATTGATACAAATTGTTTTGGAAAGCTAATTAAACGACTATGATTTTTTTTCATGTGAACAAAACATAAGCGAATATATATTTTAAGGTAAGGGTGGTAAGAGGGGATGCATGGGCCCCCCTCCAACACTTTTACTGCATGGACAGCAATTTTTTTTACTTTTTGGCAGTCAGTTTTCCCTGATAATACTCCTTCCCTTCAAAGTCTATCCTATAAAAAGACTGACATTATATATTTCTTTCATGGCAACTAAATTTGATTTAAAAAAAAAAAAAAATTTCAAATTGATACGACTTGTAAGGTTTATTCACATTTTAATTCAGCTTCTCTCTTGTATTTGGCTAGGACTTAATAAAATGCAAACAAGTAATGAGCTGTAATTCATTTAAACCGTGAATCATATAATAAAACAATTATTGCTGTTTTTTCGGTCAATACAATGCCTCCGAGCCCTTCGGGCTCGGTGAATATTGTACTCCTCAGATGGCTAAATTATCGTATTGACCTAAAAAAACAACAACAATAATTGTATATTATATCGTTTTCAATAGTGTAATACTATTACATTGCATTTATTTATTGAATAAAAGTGGTTTCTGTCACATTGTGCAAGAATAGAAAATTGATAAATAGGTCACAATGTGAAAAACTCAATGAATTAATTACTCAAAAAATTGCTGAATTTTTTCATGCTGTAAGTTTCAATTTAAAATAAAGGAGGATTCTTTAAAAGTCTATGCATGTGCATTGTATAACTATAAAATACATACAGTTTATAACAAAGGAGTTTTGTCCAATAAGAGTCCAAACGTTCGAGACCTCTCGCCATACTTGGGTAAATAGTGTTCCATATGTAGTACCTATGTAAATCTCCCACTGCGACACAAAACCACAGCAGTCAATTTTATAGTCGTCGTCAAGTGAGTTTAGAATGAAGGTTCTCCCTAGGAAATTTATGTCGAAAATTAATTTTTATAATCATCTCAGAGATTCACTTAATCTGTAACAGAAGCCATTATGTACATGTACATGTGGCAAAGGGGTCCTAACGGTAACCTGAGTATAACAATCTGAAAGATCCTCAAAGGTAAGATAAATAAATACATGTACAAGTAATACTTATCCAATAATAAACTTTTAGTCGAACAAAGATATGTTGCTCAATATCAAGAATTATTAAAAGATAATGGGTGAACAAAAAGTAAGTCAATTACTCATTAACAGTGTTATTACACTTCCATTTGTAACAATCTATATCATCATATCATCATGCAGACTGTACAGTACATTGATGCTTGATCTCATACAATAAACCCATCATATTCCCTCTCAGATTGATTTCTCTTTGTCTTTGAATAACATTTATTTAACAAAGATAAGGACCATTTTCTCATTTTATTTTTTGTAACAACGCACTTTGAAATCTTTTTTCCAGGTGCGTTAAATTTAGGACCAAATAAAATAAAATTTTATTTTCAAAGTGCGTTGATATCGACCATATTAACGCACTTTGAAAAAAATGTGTATGGCTTGGTCAATATTTTTGAAAATCTCAGGTATGATTGATAATTGAACCTGTTGGATAACTTTTCGGTGACAAGGTTACTTCAGGATTTGAAAGTGAGCGGTTTTGATTTTTCCATACTTTGAAAATGCTTTCGCTCTAAAATCTTTTACTATGCTTATCTTTTTCCAGTTTGCATGCATTTTATGTAAATACATGTATTATTTATTGAAAATTTTCAACGTCACACAAGTTATGCAATTACACATCTTTGGGTGTAGTATAGGCATCATTTACAGGGGGAGGGGGTTGGGGTAGTCACACAAATGTTTTGCGAAGATATACATAATACAATGTATAGCCATTAAAAATTGGTAAGGGCTTACATCGGGGGGGGGGGGGGTTCCACTTTCAAATTGCTTCAGACGGCTATGTATAAGAAAAGAAAATAGTTGGACTGAGAGACCTTCTATATACTCATATTATCCTGCTTGTTCTCAATGAGGGTAAATCACTACATTGAAATTAAAACTTTTTCGAAAGATATAATTATTACAAATTGCTTCTCTCAGTTACTAAAATCTAAGTCTAGAAATTTTGTTTCATACATTTTTTTCAAAGTGCGTTAAATGTTCTAATGTTAAAAAAGGTTGGTGTACACTCTTAACGCACTTTGAGGGCGTCCCAAATTTAATACACTTTGAAAAATTTTCAAAGTGTGTAATTTTTTCAAAGTGCGTTGCCACATTTTTTTAGCTGGATGGCAAAAGGAAATAACCTCTCTTCGTTGAGAACAGATTTTATAAGATACAATTATACAATTAATAATTGTCATCACAGAACACTTGATCAAGTAGTCAAAAATTTTAAGAATATGGCAAAACACCCTTGCTGATTATAACTTTGTACACTTTGTGCCACATAGTTGTCCAGGAGTAGAGAAGGTTTACAAAGTTTAAGTTTAGACGCTGTTCACTGCATAAAACAAAAATCATGATGGGGTTTCGCAAATTTGAAAGTGGCACACTTGCTCATCATACTTGTGCACTTAGTACGTTTTCTTTTAGCTTAACTTGGAAAATAATATTTTTCAAAGAAGGAGTAGAAATAGAAGAGAATATTTGCAATGAAACAATGCTGTTTTATTATTTGATCAATAAGAACCCCGCCCTAACACCAAACACCCTTGATTCAGAGACCATGAATTTTACTTCGTCAGATTCCTGCTGATCATAAGCTTTTCATGAGTTTTTCTGCTACATGTACGTATGACCAAAAATGATTTTTAAGGAATTCTATATGAATTGTACTATATGATCAAAAGAGCCCCACCATTTCATTGAAACTCCTGAAGATTCGTCCTTGAAATTTTCAATTTTGGACGAGGTATCTTTGCTCATGATGGCATGTAATTAATCTCTCTGTTTAAATTAAGAAAGGTGAATTTAAAAAACTCTGCATTCCTTTTTTCTGGAAGAATATATACATTTTCTCTTTATTAGCAAAAGAGCCCTGTATTAACACCATAATCCTAACTTTGAGATCATGACATTCAAATTTGGGTAGAGGGATTAATGCTTATTTCAATCATGCTTTCAACTGGACTGCTTGATGTCCAAGAGACAAGAAAATGATTTTTTAATGAGTGTTTTTATAGGTTTTTTTCCCACTCTTTCAGGCACCAAGGATGCGGGGACAATGAAATTCACAATTATTTTGTTCGCACAAAAATGCTTAATGACAAATTTGGCCAAAATTGGAATCGGTAGTTTCAGAGAAGAAGCTGAGAAAGATTAAATATTAATGCAGAGTACATGGTTCACGACGCACGACGACGTACAAGAATTAATAGCAGAAAACAGATAGATTATATGTAGGTCACCTTAAAAAATCAAGTGGCCTAATACTGTACAGAATTGGAAAGAACGATTTAAGCTCTTTAAATGACCTTTGTTAAATTCAAATAATATCCTCCTTCACTCATGAACAAGTGTAAAACAGTTGTAAAACAGGACTTTTTTTCAATTATCTTATACATGTATATGATGATAATTTATTATCTAAGTACTGAGTGAACTAAAGGTTTATTTACCATAAATTTGGAATGTCTTAATTTTGTCTTAATTTTGTTTCAAACGATTCTTACCATATCTAGAAAGAGGTATTTTGATTTCAGAGATCACTAATATTCCTAGCACAATATACTGAATGATATACAATTAAAAAAATCATTGATCATGACTAACGTTACATCGATATTTGTATTAATTTTGTAACAGAAAAGACAGTACCTACGCCTGTGTCACTTGTATCAGGGGTGACGGCTTTCCCGGTAAATTGTCCAGCTGTACATGCCGCTGCATCTACAATATTGAAGACATATCAAAATCAGGATCTGGATCTACAATGTACCGTTTGTACTTCCACCGTTTATAGAATGACATCAGAATAAAATTCATGATCCACCTGTCTTTGCAACTTTCAGTCAAAAGTTAATTTGAAATTAGCCTCCAACTGGTTGTCACACATGATTTTAAAGATGCAGATAGCAAAGATCTTATATCTTTTACATGATATTCTTCCTTTTGCCATATAAACATCAACATTGCGACCTCATCAATTTATGCGTCATTAGTTTGAATAGAAATTAAAATCTTTCATTAGTTTCACAGGGGTTATCTCAAAGTTGAAAAAACTCAACAAAAATCGTATGAGATAAATAGAACATCTATAATTGTGTTATTTGATATTGACTTTATCCATCTCGTTGTAATGGTGTATATTCGCGAATATACACCCTTACAACGAGATGGATAAAGTCAATATCAAATCACACAATATATATATCTTCTGTCTCTCTCTCTTTCTCAAAACAGTAGAGGTGGGATTAGGTGCCATGGAGGAGTGAGCATCCCCTGGCGACAGGTCACACCCGCTGCGTGCTCCTTGTCATAATCGGGAAATGACGGAATTAATCCGTCGTCAATTCAGTGTATAAATAATGGACTATCAATTAGTATGCACAACTTAAGTCAGCATTTGACTCAATGATAAATTGTATTTGCCGACCGTAGAACTTGTGAAATGATGACTTTAAACGTGACTGCAGAAATTCTTGTTTCATCAATTTGTTTGTCAATTATTTACCTCGATTTAGAAATTGTTCATACGTAGAGCATACCCTTGCGTATCTAATCGACTGAGATATCAAAACTCCGTATACAGGTGATGAAGGTATATTGCTGCATAAGTAAGGGAAGTTGACGATAGAAAGGTTAAAGTCATCACATTTATCAAAGTGCTTGGTTGATAGATTACAATTAACGTCTTTTTCAAGTAAAATATCCAAATATGAAAGAGATGTGTCAGATTCGTGGTATCTTTTATCTCCAGCTCAGCAGGGATATATCGTATCGACATAAGAATGGAAATTACCATTTTTAATTGACAGTACGTTGTCGATATGAATATCGAGTTGAAAGCCACAGCGAGTGTTTTCTTCTTTTCATTCATCATATTTTGCAGAAATTATGCTTTATATGAATACAAAAATAGGTCTGCTAATAATGGGGCGCAATTGGTACTGATTTTTTTATTCTAAATCTTGCTACGAATTTTACATGAAACGTATAGAGATAACGAACACTTTTGAAGATTTCAAGATTTCAAGTTCTCAAAAAAACCCAAAAAAACCCCAGATTTTCATGCTATCACTGCGAAACGTTAATTTGCTTGATTTTTTCCAATGTATGGCTAAATGTGAGCTGCATGTGTGTATTTATTTTGTAATTGTGATACTTGTAATTTTGGAAATTTCTAATAAACTGAATGAGCAATTTTGAAATGAACTTCTTTCGGCGTTTCGTCGATTTAAATAAAAAGTTTATTGGGTTATTTGATATTTCCTTTGGACATATAATTTGACACCCATTCACATTTATCTAATCAGTGAAAGCTACATGACGATATAGTTTTCAAAGAATTTTTCGAGATAAGAGGAATTTGGACCGATAGTTTTTCTTGATTTTTGTATATCTGGAAGAAATCCTTAGTCATACGCTCGTGTATATGAACAAAAATGTTAGATTTGTTGATTTGGAGATATCAATGAGATTTAAATCCAAAAGAAAAAGAAAAAAAGCACTTAAAGCACCATACTATCGGTTGTCGACACATGTGCTATTAGGTAAAATCATTTCTCATATATGTAAGCTTATATTGATATGGATTCATATAAAAAAAAATAAACCCGACAGAAAACCAAAAAATACATTTGATACTTTTAAGTTACAAATATATTAGGGAAATTGTGTTATATAACCTCGGGATAAAATTAAAACAAAACTATTTTAATATATAAAGCTTTCAACAACCATTTTATCAGTACAAACTGATTTTGGTTAGGTTGGGCTGCAAAGTACCGGGTATTTAAAAACAAGAGGTACTGTGAGCAATGAGCTCATTAGATAATGCTTCTCATATGATTATAATGGCAAATTAAATTCATGTTTTGCTTTTGGAGACCCGAAATAAGTGTCATATCAAAAAGTAAATAATAGGGTCACAATGGCATAATGTCATAAAAATCGGTGAAAATTTCATTTAATTCTATTCAGTGGTATAGAAGGATTTGCGGATAAATGATTGGTACCCTTCAATATTATAGAAAGAATGGCACTGTCAATGTTTTGCAATTGTAAACCCGAAATATGTGTCCGATCAAAAAGTGAAATAAGAGGAGGACAATGACACTTTATAAGAAAGATTCAGAGAAAGTCTCATCAAATTTCATTCAGTGGTATAAGAGCAGTTGCGGATAAGAGATGGGTACCCCAAAGCGTAATAGACGGACATCACTATATATACCCTCCAACTTTATAGGCGGTGGTATAATGGAATTCGAAAATGACGGAGAGCAAGCTCAAAAGTTCAGTGAAACATAACAATGTGGAAGCACAAATTTGAAACAACAGACATGAATCTCAAAATTATCATATATGGGAACAGGTGCCATGAGGAACTAAGCCTCCCACGTTCACCGGTCACACTCGGTGTGTGCTCCTTGAAGGCAAGTCAATGTGTAAATAATGGCCGTAAAAAATGAATGAAAAAAATAATACAGCATTCGATTTAAGACCATTCCAAGTTTTTTTTCTATGTTTAGCGTCCACCCACTAAACAGAAACCTACCAACATGTACTTATACGCAGAAAACACACAGACCAAAAAAGAAATCACAGACTTTGTAGTCATAAAAGTAAAGTCTTTCAAAAATTTGGTTTCCTTATTTTCTTTTTCCCTGGCTTTTGGTGTCAAAAACCAATGCGGACGCGGACGCCGAAACTTGGAATGGCTTATTCATAATTATTTTATTTAAAATCCTTTGCATTTTTACCAATTCTCAATTTGTGCTTCTTATTTCTTGTCTTTTATTGCTTTTTTGTTATGCATCTTCCAATTAGAAAAAAAATATGAGATTCCAATACAACAATAATGTCATTAGATATTGTATTTTTATGTTTTTCTCTTAAAAATGTAATACTGTATTAGATATACACAACTATTGAAAACACTACGTAGATAATTTGAGAATATCTTACCAATCAAATTTGTAAGTGATAATATTCCAAATATTACAAGAAGTAATGAACAGTATGTAGCCATCCTGCTCGTTAATTGCCAAAACGTAGCTGTCAAGGGTATTATATTCTGTCTATGAGGTTGTGATTAAAAGTTAAAACCCTTTAAGTAAATTTTAAATTTCTCAATCGGGGTTTTAACTGAATTTTTTGACCGTTACAATGCCAGTTTTAAAAATTTACGAAAATGACGGTTATCTGATGCAAGTAATTTTCCAAGATGATTTTAATGGCTCACATATACACTTTGGCACTTCTGATGTACAAACATAAAAAAAGCATTTTTTTTTCATTTTGCTATAATAATCTACACTATGCATAACTATACATGTTTACATACCATTCCATATAATATTACATCGTTTTTCTTCATTGTTTAAAATTTAAAATATTGTTTATATGAAAAGTGTGCTTATATTGTTCATTTCAATATCGCCATACTGAACTTGTTTCAGCACTTGTCGTGGTAGTCAGATTATTAGAAAACATGGAACATATTATATCATCATAAAAACCCGGAATGGATAGGACATGCAATTGAAAGCTTATAGTCATGCCAAATATTTTATTAGAATAGTTAAAAGATAAATAATAAATACCGAAGACGCATCACAGTGGCCTGGAAAAACGTTTTTAAAAAAAAACGATTGGGGCCAATAGTGCTGAGACACTCATGATTAAAACCAAAGTAAGATCGTTGCAAAAATAATGAATTTGTTAAAAATCAGCAGTATGAATTATCTTTCTAAGTGGGTTCTTATGATTAAAAAAATCTTTTTAAAGCAAAAAAAAAAGTTATTTAAAAAAAATAATGTATATTTTTGTCCATTTTTTTTAAAGAGTCCATGTAGATCGCGAAGTGTGATATACATTCACGGAAGCATAAGATAAACCACAATGTGGTTGACCAATCCAAATAGGTCCGATTTTCCACATGAAGAATAAAAATTGAATTATTTTTGCTAATGGATTACCATGGATGCAAACTCATTTACTTGTTTTGTTGTTGTTGTTGTTACGATAATTTCTTTTATTTTTACTTTTAATTTTGAATGAGGCATTTTAGACTTCTTTTCAATACAAATAATTTAATACATTATGCTTGAATCTGTTTAATTGAGTTTTAGTACTAAATCTTTTTCATAATCAGTCTATGGATATCCCTGCTCAGTACTTTTACTAAAAAGACTTTGCTCATGCGGAATGAATGATTTTAAATTCAGAAATAGAGAAATATTTAAAAACAACTTTCTCAGATTTATACAAAGATTCAAAATAATTTTATCTTTTAAATATTGTTTTCTTCACTGCAATTAACAGGCAATGTAAAATGCATTATATATAAGCCTTTGGAAAACACATGAAAATCTTTACACCGTAACCATTTAAAAATTCAACTTTGAAACAAGACGGGCGATTGTTCATAATTTTGCGTATTATCGATTTGTACTTGACACTTGTCTCGTGTGTATACACAAAATTTAAATTAAGGAGCAAAGATTTAAAAAATAAAAAAAGAAACTTTACTTGTAGATTTAGAAAATAAAAAAAGAAACTTTACTTGTATAGCAAATAAAAGATAATTGGATAAAAAGCCTTGACTTAAAACCAAAGTATCAAATTTCAAAGTCGTTTTGAATTTTAAATAACAAGGTATGGTAACTCTGAACCTGGCCCCTTATTTGATGTAAAAATCAGTTAAAATTGTGTTACTTTTAGTTTTGAACTTAAATTGATGCTTGTTTAACAACCAGATATAGATAAATGATTGAATATGATATGGAAAATTAAATCATAACTGCTCCCTTTTCCCTCAATGCAATGCTATATTAATATCGACCCCTACATCTACCAAACTTGGTAGCATCACAGACTGATTAAAAAAAGAAAATATTGTGATATGAAACAATCATTCCTCAATTAATTCTAGAAAACACATTTCTCCTTGAAACATTTACGAGAATCTTTCGGAACAAGAGAACTCCTTAAAATTATTAAAACGTCTATATTTCAATTAGTTTCTGGAGTAACATGATCACCATAAAGTTATCCAACAAAGTTCAAAAAATTATTTAGTATCATACCTTAAATTTGCAAGAATAGTGACCGAGTCGTTAACTTTTTTCAAAGGGGTGATAATATGTACATGTACGATAATGTGTGTAATTTTTTAAAGTTGGTTGTAAGAACGCTCATACGTTCAATGCGAAGCTATGGGACTTTGATATCTCATAAATTTAGTTTAAAAAAAAGTAATATCGTGAATAGGACAAAAACACAAAGCTCTTCGGGAAACTCAAATGTAGGTTCAGGAACCTAGGAGGAATAATTGATTGTAAATCGTTATGTTCTGTTCGACATAGGCGTACAGCGAATATAACCTTTCTTTTCATAAATGAAAATATCATAGGGAATATTTTTATATTATAATATTATAGGGGATATTTTTATTTAAAAACGTCAAGCGCCTGTTCTGTTCGAGGATATTCACTTTTCTCATACAAAAATGGATAAATCACTTTCGATTTAGTTTTTTTTTTTTTTTTTTTGCAAAACTTTTGCTTTCTAGACTCCTCCAAAAATTGAACCGCTTCCCCAAATAAGAATCTTAATAACAAACCCACTAATATTTATGAAAATGGCATATAAAATTGGCTTTGTGCTCTTGCAGTTCTTTGCTCTTTTCAGACTATTGCTGTTTTTGTCAAGTGCATCTTATTTTAAATTTGTTTTGAGGATTTAAAGCAATGGATTCACGTTTCGTTATCTGTTTGAATTTCAGACAAAATTGGAAAAGTACAATGTCTGACTTCTTAAAATAATTGTTTAGATATTCTGTCACGCTGTCGTTTTATTCATTTTCCAAAACATAGAGTGCCAATTGAGTACTAAGCTTTTTAATGTCAAAAGTTTCGTAAAAACAGTGTGAACTACCCCAAAAATGATGTCTATCAAATTTGCTATTTGTCTGAAAGTCAATCAAACATCATCAATGATAATTTTTTTCGAATTTTGGAAAACAGTACATTGTTTGTTGCAATTTCTAGTCGCAAAGGATGGTGTCCATTTTTGATGCCCATTATATCATTTCTGTTCATTGAAATACACTTGCTCATATGTCTATAAAACAGATACTAGTATACACTTATTTAATGACTACGAGGTAAACACTCAAACTATTGTCCCTTGGTAGTGGGGAAGACCTGGGAAACTGTTGCCCGAGGCCTTCTCGTGTTAAATTGTTTGAATAGATTCTCCATTATAGGAAATAAAACAAATCGGATAATTCTTCCTTGTTAAAAGACATTTTTTTCTATAAAAATTACATACATACTCGTACAATACATACTTGATGAGTTCCATTATATTTTTAACATCAACTTAAGAATACCTGTGTCAGGATTCAACATGCATGGTTTTCATTTTCTTTTATATTAAAAAAAAACACTTTTAATACCCCGGTATATCGTTCGAAATTGTCGTTGAAAGCGTAGAAAAGTATAAACATCAATTGTTTTGATGCTTTTTACGTTTAAAAGCTTTTGAGATGATAATTTGTTATTAGAATTTTAAGATTTCTCTTGTAGAATTCACTTGTTTAGTCTATTGGCTACCTATTGAATATGAAGCACAGCATGTTTCATGTTTCTCCTGCACGGTAAGTTAATAATTTGATGACGAGGAAGGATGAGGACCTTGCTTGAACATTAATATGGCCTGAAATATACCTTTGCCTGATATGATTTAATGACGTTTTAGAATTCAGTGAAGTTATGATCAATTAAACATACAATGGAATGTATCAAAACTGAAAGATTTTATTTCACCTTAAAATTTATTCATTTTATATAAATATTTGTTATAACTCGTCATAAATAATGATTTATATAGATATGGAGTCTTTAAAATTTAACAGTTGAAATCTACAAAAATCATACATATTTAACAAAAAATGAGCATTAATTACTTCGATAGTTTGCATGTATTCTTGATTTTAAAGTAATATACGCTATAAAGTGCGCCATTTTAAAATACGGCTGGAAATTTTTATATTTTGTTTACCAATAAAAGTTACGAAAATGCTGTAAATTACACCATTTAAATAAAATTCGTTATAAAGTTATCAAATTATAATTATTTATTATCCTGCAAGGAGAATAATGTCTATTTTTAAGTAAATCCACCACGTGACGCCGTCGCTACTTTTAGATTGATAAACAAACACGGCGTCAAGAAATCGAGGTAAGCCCTTTGGGATACAACTCACTTTTGACATGGATGGCGTGTTACTATTAATATAACTTATCTTTAAATGTAATCAGTATCAACCATCTATACTCTGTTACGACGCATATTAACCTTTTATTAATAATCGTTGTCAAAATGCAACGTGCCTCGTTGTCTATAATTTCCCGTGGACATACGTGTCTATATTTAGACCTACTGTTTACGCACTTCCTTTATCAATATTCATGAAAAGACTGAATTCTTGATTGCAGATATTGCTTTATTGTTCTGTTATTACAACGAGTTTTATAGTTAAATTTTGTGGAAATATTATTTTTTCATTACACTTTATGTGTTTCATATCATTTAATCATTTTGTTTCACATACAAATCGGCATCCATACGGCGTATATTACTTTAAAATTATGTTTTAAATATCGTATTTTATGACAAAAATTGAAGAAAAATTAACTTATCTAATTTCCTCTTTGAAGACTTATTCTGAATACAAATGATAATACACATACACCCATGCCTACGCAAAAATAAGCTATATCCATTGAAATCCCTAGATACATGAACATGTTGTTTAAAAGCCAAACGTAAGAATTAAACCGAAAGTAGTTTTATCCGGTACGATTATCTACCTTTCATTGGTAAAAATGGAGCCGTTCTTGGCTTTTTAATTTAAGCTGATTTTACATTGATCTAATATTTCAAGGATTCCGAATATAGTATGAGACTTAGACTTACTTATTTCCTAGGAAAGAAAACCTTTAAAATGCCTTTTAGTCATGGTAAGTTTCCTTTTTACGTCAGATTTCAACTAAAATTACAATTTCAGTACATGTACTTTCGGTTTGATAAGTGCACACGTTATGAATTTGAAAATTTGAAATATAAAGTGATCTGTGGAATTTGATATATTATTTAAGCAAGCAACAAGTTTATTAATACACTTCTTTTCTATTTATTTTAGGCTTCTAATATTCCAACTATTAAATCAAAGACCAAAAGACTTTATGTAGCTGCCATTGATTTTGGAACAACTTATTCTGGATATGCATTTTCCCCAAAAGCAACATGGCAAGCTGTAATAGTTTATAACAAATGGAACTCTGGTAAATTTGAATCCCACAAAACTCCAACAGCCCTTTTACTGAATCCTGATAAGTCTTTCCATTCATTTGGGTACGAGGCTGAGTCAAACTATGCAGCACTGGCAGAAGTGGATTCAGATGACGATGACGAAGAAGAGAAAAGCAAGCCAGACTGTAGTCAACATTATTTTTTTCACCGATTTAAAATGATTCTTCATGAAAATCATGTAAGTCGTTGTTCCATTGTTTTTATTTACGATGACAAAATAAGATTTAAAGAGTACTGTTGATTTCTTTTCCTTGTATTATATCTTTGCAGAGGTTGAGCAGAAATAGTATAATATATGATGAGACAGGGAAGCCGTTGGAAGCGATGACCGTCTTTAAGCTGTCTATCAAGCACCTACTGGATGAGTTAATGAAAACCCTTAACACTCAAATGGCGAACTCGGTCTTTATGAAGGATGTTGATTTTGTACTTACTGTACCAGCAATATGGGGAGATGCATCCAAAATGTTTATGAGAGAGGCAGCAATTAATGTATGCAAACAATTTATCATTATTTTCATTATATGTAAAGAAACTTATGATTAGAGGGCAATATATAAATAGTTTTCGAAAAGTCTGAATTTTGCAAGAGTAACTTCCCGTTGGCTACCATATTGATATTGGAGGTCGTCTTGGTGATTTTCTTCTTTATTTTATCAAATTAAACGGATGTAGCAGAAATATATCGGGGAAAATCTTTATAAAATGTTTTTTTTAAATGAAGGAGGCTTTAAAAAATCAATTTACACAAAAAAAAACAACAACAAAGATTGGGACTTCCTACCCAGGATTGCAATTGTAGGAAGTTAAAGTTGGTTGAACAATGAAGAAATATGAGTGTTTAGACCTCAAATATGCCAGTCAACTGGAAATAACTTGATAAATTCTGGCCTATAAAAAGCAATGAAATATAAGAAGATAACGAATAGTATTCAACCTCATAAGTCCATAAAACTTGTACAAATTAGAAGTTTTATGCACACACGGACCTCCAAACGACAGAGGGGATCGGGTGCCATGGAAGAATGATAATCCCCTGCCGACCGGTCAACCCGCCATGTGCTTTTTGTCAAGATCGGGATATAACAGACAAATCTAGTAACAAACTAACAATTGGTATGAAAAATGTCGGTCAGCATTTGACTCAATGGCAAATTGTGTTTTCTGACAAAGTCCTTGTATCGACCATAGCACTTACGAAATGACGCCTTTAAAGATTTTAGTTTTATCAACTTGTTTGTTAATATTTTCCTCGCTTTAGAAATTGTACATATGTAGAGCATGCTCTTGCGAATCGAATCAATTGCGAGATATAAACTCCGTATGCAGGTGATAAAAATTTATAGCTGCATAAGTAAGGGAAGTTGACGATTGAGAAGTTAAAGTCATCCCGCTTTTCATATAGCTTTATCGTTAGATACATGTAACCATTAACGCCTTTATATATTCTCGGACTTAAAAAAATTTTGTCGTCCCTCTATTAGAGTTTGAAAATATCTTAATTCATCATGCTTATATTCATATGCATGCATATGAATTGTTAACATGTATTTGCAAAATATAGAGTATTACTATTTTAGGCAAAATATTGCACAGCCTGACCCCAGCACCATATTTAAAAAAAGAATACGTTAAGGTAAAAATATAGACGCTTAAAAGATCAGCTTTTCAGGTAAAAATAAAATAAAGTGTTCGTTTCTTTAGGCAGGAATACCGACAGATCAACTGACAATTGCTCTGGAACCCGAAGCCGCATCGATATATTGTCAGTATTTGCATTTTGAGAAAGACGATAAAGATCGCACTGATGAATTTCTGAAAGAAGTTTCAACAAATACGAAGTATATGGTTTTGGATTTAGGAGGTAAGTTTAAATAGATATACAAGATAGATATAAAACAAATCTTAAATCTAAAAGAATCTTATTCTTAAGAAAAAAAATACTTGAAGCCCAGGGGTTTATCCTGGTCATAACCTAAATTCTTCGGCAGTAATAACGTTGAAGAGTAGGAAAACATTCGGAGGTTATGATACACACTCTATCAAAAATTTGTTCGTCCTTTTCCAAACAACTAACTGATAATGGTCCGAATTTTGGAACCTCACGGACTATCTTTTTTCTGATCAAAATTTGTCCGTTGTCTGTCGTTGTTGTCGTTGTCGTTGTTGTCGTTGTAAACCTTTCACATTTTCATCTTCTTCTCAAGAACCACTGGGCCAATTTCAACCAAACTTGCTACAAAGTATCCTTGGATAAGGGGGATTCAAGTTTGTTCAAATGCAGGGCCACGCCCTTTTCCAAGGGCAAAATGGCCGACCAAAGTTTTTCATAGGAGTATATGGAAAAAATCTTTAAAAAATCTTCTTCTCAAGAACCACTGGGCCAGGAAAGTTGAAACCCATGTAGAATCATCCTCAGGTAGTATAGATTAAAGTTTGTTCAAATCATGATCCCCGGGTAGGTTGGGGCCAATATGGCCGATCAAATTTTTACATAGGAATATATGGGAAACATCTTTAAAGATCTTCTTCTCAAGAACCCATGGGCCAGGAAAGATGACACTCATGTGGAATCATCCTCAGGTAGCTTAGATTCAAGTTTGTTCTAATCATGACCCCCGGGTCTAGGGTGGGGCGACAATGGCTGATCAAAATTTTATATAGGAATATATAGGAAAAATCTTTAAAAATCTTCACCTGAAGAACCACTGGGCCAGGAAAGATGAAACTCAATTTCAAGCATTCTCAGGTACTGTAGGTTCAATTTTCTTCAAAGTCATGACCTCCGGGGGTTGGATGGAGCCACAATGTCCGATCAAAATTTTACCTATATGTGAATATAGGAAAAATCTTTAAAAATAGTCTTCTCAAAAATCACTGGGCCAGGAAAAATTAAACTCATGTGGAAGCATCCTCAGGTAGTGTTGATTTAAGTTTGTTCAAATCATGACCCCCGGGGGTAGGGTGGGGCCAAAATGGTAGATAAAAATTTTACATAGGAGTATATAGAAAAATTGTATATAGAAAAATCTTTAAAAATCTTCTACTCAAGAACCACTGGGCCAGGAAAGATGAAACTCATGTGGAATCATCCTCAGGTAGTGTTGATTTAAGTTTGTTCAAATAATGACCCCGGGGTTAGGGTGGGGCCAAAATGGCCGACCAAAGTTTTACAAAGGAATATACAGGGGATTCTTTTAAAATCTTCTTTTCAAGTACTTCAAAGCCATGATTAGTAATAAGTTTATATATGGAATCATCCTCAGCTAATGTAGATTCTAATTCTTTAGAATCATGATCCCCCTACCTCAGTAAACTTTTAGTTCTGATCTGATATGTGATTTTCCTAGCCGATGTGCTCAGGTGAGCGCTGTGGCCCTTGTGCCTCTTGGTATTTCTCGAATCATTCCAGCCTTTCCGAATCATGCATACAATTATCTCCTTTTAAAGATCGCAAGGGCTTGGTCATTCGTTAAAATAATTCCCCTGTGAACCTTTATATTTGTTGTCCTTTGCCAGGTGACCGAGACAAAAACAACCCTAAACATGTGGTCAACTGGTTATAGCCACTTGGAATATAAATTCCTTGTCCATAAGACAATTTATTATAAGATACCTCCCATAGATCATATTTACCCAACGGTTGATTATTAATGAATGAACGATCAAAGTTTTACATAGGAATACACTTGTATACAGCAAAATAAAAAAAATCTTCTCAAGAACCACTGGGCCAGGAAAGATGTAGATGGTTTTGGTTCACGTTTGTTCAAATCATGACCCCCGATGGTAGGGCGGGTCCACAATTCACTATTAAATTTTTTTTCTAAATTCTTCTAACTAATGGAACTAATGAAAATATCCTGAAGTGGTTCAGATTCAGGTTTGTTTAAAAGATGACCCTAAGATTAGGGTATGGCCAAAATGATGGATCAAAGTTTTTCATAAGAATAAATAAGAAAAAATCTTCTTCTCTAGAACCCGCGTGACGCAGTAGTTAGAGCGTCTGCTCTAGAGTCGCAAAGTAATGAGTTTATCTTTACGTCGCGGTTTCAAATCCAACTGTGGGACATGGTGACCGGTCCTTCGGATGAGACCGTATAAACCGAGGTTCCATGTCGCAGTAGGATCCCTTCCTGCTCAATGGCCCTGAGTGTCGAGAATAAAACAAAAATTACAGCTTTATATGAGAGGGACGTTAAACAACATACAATCAATCAGTCAATCTCCAGAACAGAGTTATGTTTAGTCAAATTGAAATGTAAGCATTTGCATATAGTGAAAATTAATTTATGCTGCACATCATTATCAAAGGGGCATGGGGTAAGGGAATTCGAAGGGCCACAATCGGAGATCAAATTTGATTTTACAGAGTAATAAATAGGATTTTTATTTAAATCTTCTTTCAAGAACGGCAAAATTATACATGTATGCTATATTGAATGTGCTCGGGTGAGCGATGTGGCCTATGTGCCTGTTGTTAGAACAGTATTTGCCAACTTATTTCTAACCATTTGATTTATTTTGGCCACAGGAGGCACTGTTGATATAACCGTCCACCAGAAATCATCTGATGGCACGTTACAGGAACTTCTTCCGGCGACGGGTGGACCTCTAGGAGGGACAACTATAGACAAAAAATTTATTTCACTTATTGAGGAAATTGCTGGCAAAGGCATTTGTGAAGAACTGAAACAGGCGAGCATGGAAGATTATATAGATTTTTTTCGACAGTTTGAAATTAAGAAACGGAATGAAGCGACAACAAAAGTTCGAGTGACTATACCTCTGTCTCTGGACAGAATTGTTAAGAAAAAGTCAAAAGGTGGCATTTCTAAGCTTCTTGAGTCAATGTCCATCAAGACCGATGTCTCATATGATTCAAGCAGTAAAAAGCTTATTCTGTCACCAGAATTTTTTAATAATCTGTTTAAAGATACAACAGAGGGTATAATGCAACATATTGATTCTATTTTTAAAAGCAAAAATCTAGATGATGTGAACACAATTATCATGGTTGGTGGATTTTCCGAGTGCAAAATCATTCAAAAAGCCCTCCAATCTAAGTACAAGAATACAAAAAGACTTATAATTCCAGATGAAGCCGGACTTGCTGTTGTAAAAGGTGCAGTGTATTTTGGACATATACCAGATGTGATTTCTAGACGAGTTTCGCGCTATACTTACGGCATTCAAAGCTGGCCAGAATTCTGCCCAGGAAAAGATCCAGAGGAGAAGAAAATAAAAGTGAATAATTCTTTCCGGTGCAAAGACGTCATGTTTCCTGTAATAAGACGCGGAGAACAAATCAAAGTAGGTCATAGAAAATCCCAAGTGTTCCAAGCCCTGAAACCAAACCAAACCGAACTTGAATGTGCGATATTTGTGTCGGACAGTGAAGATCCACGATTTGTGGACGAAGTAGGTTGCCGACAGCTTGGTATTTTGAAAGTTCCTATTCCCGCCGGAACAAGCTGTGCCGAAATAGAGGAAACGATAATTTTTGGTGAAACTGAAATACAGTTCACAGCAAATCAGCTTGGTTCAGGAAGAATTATGACAACGAAGTTTGATATGTTAGATCCAAGAAATATACCAGATCCATGAATGTACAGTCAACGTTTGCAATGAGGGGCGTGGAAGAATATTTAATGAAAATAAGCGAGAAACTGAGACAAATCTTAAATGTTTATTATGATCAGGAATATTTTAAAATAATATTTACAAGATTGAATCATTTCTCATTTATGAATGTACACAATTTTATTCATTTCTGTTAAGTAATACTGAGGAGGATCGGGTCCTATTCAAAAGGAGTATAATGATTGTATTTGCATGAAAGTGATTTGAATAAAATGTTTATTTCTATGGTTGAAGTTTGTTTAAATTGTTTTTATTCTCTCTGAGTGTTGTGTAGGCAATTCAAGTACATGTACATGTAATACACCAATGAACGACAATTGAGTTATGGATGCCTACGTTCGTAAATATAGATAGTAGTGGCAAATAATGTAAATATAATAATGTAAATCAGATTTGAATTGATCAAATCGAATCTTCTAATTACATCTCCCTCTTTAATTTTATAGTATATATGAAATCCATATTTGTAAATTTATTTGTTCGGAATAGCCAAGCTTAAGGTTCATAAACCCTCTGCTCACTCATTTGAAATCTTTCTTTAACTTTTATGATTTTCCAAAAGAAATGTATAATTATGCTGAATAAAATACAAGCAATTAAAGCATGGTTTTATATACTTATATGCTTTCGAGTCATCAAGCTTGTCTTCCTTAAAAACAAAATGTACGCTCAAAGATAATTCAGGTTGTGTAACAAACTGGTATTAAAGTATTTTTCTTAACATAATCGCCAACATTAAAAAAAATCATCCTTACTCCACATTTCTTTTCGAACTAGTAAAAAAAAATTCTTTACTTAACCCCTATAAAAGATATATGTCTTGTATGTAAATGTAAGTTATTGTCTATTCTAATTATCAAATGTTGTGTTGAGTAATTTTCAGATTTAAAAAAAAATCGTAACAACTACCCTTTATCATTGAAGGTCTATTAATTAAAATGTTTATAAAATATTAGTATATCAGATCATATCAAACTCCATAAATTTAACGTCCGTCGACGTCACTTCCGGTCAAACCGGAAGTAGCCAAAAATAGCTTATTTTGAAGGTTTAATGCAAAATTAAATTATAAAGTCACTGGAGACTACCTAGCTTATTGCTTTCTTTTGTTCACGTCACTTCCGGCACTTCCAGTCAAAACCAGACGGAAGACCTACTCGTTGCTTTGCAACGAGCTCGGCTCTAGTTACTATTATTTTTCTTCTTCCTGGGTACTTATTTGTCCGGGAGTGATCTTGTAAACTACACATCCGACTTAGGTAAAATCTTTTTAGGGTAAGTAGGCATGTTATGTAGATTTGCGGAACGAAGGTCATTTTGCGCGCACGTGCTTGCAAGAGCGTGCAGTGCAACATGTGAAATGACCGATTTAATTGATATAGGCGTAACTTTTAACATTTTTGATGAAATGCTTTGAAACTCATAATATAAGGATATATTAATAGCATGAACAATATGACATGGTCAAAATTGCAAGATCTCACGCGCATGCACGTGCACTTCGCTCTGATTGGCTGAAACTGAAGTCTCAATATCTTTCCTGTTTTTTGACGAAATCCCTTGAAATTTTCAGCATAGCCATACATTATGATATCCTACAACAAAAACTATAGCAATTATCATAAAAACACGTGCATGCACGTGCGCTGCAATCTGATTGGCTTAAACTTTAAATAGCTATAACACACTTGATTTTCAACCAAACAGGATGGGATTTGGAACATAGATAGATATAATGAACCTCTACAAGAAGGTATGGTCACCATGCACATGCATACACGTGCGTGTACATGTGCTGCAATCTGATTGGCTGAAATTTAAACAGCTATAACTCCCTTGGTTTTCAACCAAACGGGGTGGGATTTAGAATATAGATAGATGTAATGGACTTCTACAAGAAGGTATGGTCACCATGCTCATGTATGCACGTGCGTGCACGTGAAATGAGTAAAATAAAAAATACGCTTGAATGAGCGTATTTTTTAATACTTTTGGATTAAATACTTTAATATTTAGTATATTAGAATATATAGATTCTGTAGACAATATGATATGGTCATTACGCACATGCATTCACACGCGCACATGTGCAATGCTAAAATTTGAATGAACTTAGTACACTTCTGAGTAAACGTTGTTAAAGTCTCAAATACATAGAGTTTGTCTTATTTAATGAAGCTTATAGGGAATATGGCACCAAAAGGGAGTTGGGGAGCGTTTGGGGAACATCTGTAACGGTCCCCGTTACAATTAGCACTAGTTCAAGCTTGATTTTCTACTTTTAATGGTTATGATTCAGAATTGTCTTCTAAACTTTTAAAACTCTAAACTCAAGAGCACTTTGTTACCTACGCTTTTCTTACTTCAGAACTGTACCCTCTTCGAGCAAATGTAAATTTACATCCAAGTTGAGACAGTTTATCCCCGACAGGCTATTATTATTTTCGCATTAGACAAATGGTCCCAACCTGCTCAACAGACTTCCGTATTTTATTAAAAAAAAACAACAGAGTATGATGATCGTTCTTATAATAACTAGTATAACAAATGTTTTTTGGTATTGTTTATTTTTATCTCAATATGTGATTTAAAAGATGAAATGGATTTTCTCAACGTGGTTTATTTTAGAAACACATGTATATACATATACATAATGTAAATTGCGATCAATAAAAAAAAGATAGGTCAACAAGTCAAACAAGTTTCTTTACCTGGCAATGAACTTCAAAATATTTATAATTCATATTTTAAACAAGCACGAATCGTTGCTTTGATGATTTTCTTTTTATCCATAAAACACAAATATAAATTAAAAAAATGATATAATAAAGATAGTCAATAATACTGTTTCTTTTTAATCATGATCAATTATATATCCTATGATTCCAAAAACAAATTATCAATCGAATATAGTTCATGGAAAAACATATTTGAAGAGAAAATATTAGTGAATTAGTTGAAGGCAAGATCAGAGTAATTATTTTCTGATAGATATCATTCAAAATATTAGTTAGAATTGGCACTATCTTTAAGATGCCTTTTTGAAAAAAACATAAGTAAAAATATACAAACAAAAATAAATACAAATCGCTAACAAAAGTTCCGATGTTCAATGAACTTCAAAAGGGCAAAACTTCAAAAAGTAATAAAAAATTGGTTTCATTTCCAGCAAAAAAAATCTCTTTTAAGACAACTAATTTTGAATCTGATACAAATGATATAAATTTGAACCAGAATTGATATAATCATATAAACATTTTCAAAGACAACTCTGCATTTTATCCTAAGAAATTGCATGTTGCTCGAGTAATATTTCCAGTTCTTTTTTCACGTGCTTCTATTTCCAAATCAGTTCCACTAAAATTGACACGAACTACCACCGTACCATCTTCTCCCAGTTTTCGTTTTGTTAAATCAATTTCCATCACCCCAACTAGGTGACAAGATGGATCGTCGACGTATTCTGGATCCTTTTCAGTTGAGGCATATAGTTCAAGCACAATCGATACTTGGTCATCTTTTAGTGGGTGATAATCTTTAGGTTCTTGAAATTTCCCGAATCGAAGCATCTCTCCTATTTCTACATGCTTATCAAAAGCATCATCACAGTAAAATCGTTTACCGTGCTTTGTTTTCTTTGCAATTTTATCTTTCCCTTCAATGAATGGTCTTTGATTGGCAAAACCATACGTGTAACGACAAATTCTTGATTTAATTATCGTTGGATCGAACCCAAATAATATAGCTCCTCTCAAAACAACAAGAGATGGCTCTTCTGGCACAAGAACCTTGAAGTTTTTGAAATGTTCCCTGAGCATTCGGATAATATAGGGTGATTCCGCAAACCCTCCAACAAACAGTATTGAATCTATATTGCCCCCATATTTCAGTATGTTTTCAATACAGGTTTTAATCCCCTGTAACGAAAATTCGAAGAAGGACTTAAAAAGCTTCCATTTCATGCACAATTTATCTTTCTTTACTTCAACTTCCCCTTCATAGTCGATGGATTTTATCTTTTCTTGGATGTCATGTTTCATCAATGTTTTGTATTCCTCAACGAATGAAACAGGAATTCTCAAAACAACCTTTTCTTGGTCTTCTGATTTGGTTGTTGCTCTCTTTTTGATTTCAAAATCAGTAAGAAATTCCACCCAGTCTGAGGGGTATTTTTGTTTGACCATTTCCAAAACATTGTTTCCGAATAATTCTTCAATAAATTTTATAAATCTTTTATTGACCTGGTTTCCTCCGTAGTCCCCACCGCTAGCTTTGTGAAGTTCGAGGAGGCCTCCTCCTTCAAGGACTTGATGAAGAGTTATGTCTACCGTACCACCTATACAGCAAAGACATTTTACTAGTATATAATTAAAATGTGCAACGTCGAGTCTTAAAAAGTACCTGAATAAATGCATGTTATTCCACAAAATAAATGCCTTTTTCATTTATCTTACCTGTGTACTCATTTGATCTTGAGTTGCCATTATGTACAGAACATAAATGTACAACATGTTCATTTTCTGCCATCCACATTTAAAAGCGAAGTATTGAAAGAACTGAAAGCCGGGCTTTAATTACTCGAGTATATTGTCTGATCCGAAATTACTATATATTTAATTTTTTTTCGTTTTGGCCATTGATTTTTAACAGGTAGAGTTTTTATGATTATGATCTAAAACAATATCCCTTCTACCAGTAATTAAAATGAAAGTCCAGACCATAAGATGTGTGATGAATTTTAATAAAATTTGATAAATAATATTTCCAAGAAATTCTCGCATATTTTTTTTATTCAATAAGCATTTTTCTCATAAATAGAAAAATCATCCTTGAAATAGTCAAAATAATGCACATGTGTATTAGTAGACATTCTTTTAGTTTCAAACAAACGGTTCATTGTCGAGCGACTTCACGTATTTTAATTTTAAAATTTTCAATTCATTATACAATTAATTTTCTAAAATTCAAAACAGAATATAACATCGACGAAACCGATATGAAACTCTTCAACAATTTCAACATTTCGAAAAGCCCGCGCTGTCGAAAATAGCAAATTGATATATCACGATGATCCCAATAAAGCGAATATCTAATTTCTCTTTCAGTTTAATTCTCAAACAAAAATATTGATCATTAACTTTTTCATCGATTGGGATGTTAAAAATATTTGTTTGAATATCGTCTCGCAATGGGACTATTTTGTTTATCGACAGCGTCTGCTTTGACGCTGTTTGGTTTTTTGTTTACTGTGCAATTTATAGTAAGACAGTCGATCAAGATGCCTATTGCTAGGACTTTGCTTTCAGCAAAGCCCGGCTAAAAATGATCAAAAAGCTTTCAAAAATATCGGACGTTTAAACTGTATATAATTTACCTCCCATATCTACGACCAGATAGGTAGACTTTTCTGATATCGTATTGAAACTTTTTGTTACACCTCCACTTCCATCATTCGATGAGACGTACACTTCAATTGTACGACATAACACGCTGGCTGCTTCCGGTTCAAGTGCTATTGCCATTTGATTGACCGGAATACCAGCCTATCAAATAGTTTTGGAAAATCATTAATTACACAAATCAATGGAACAAATGCAGTTCAACAACTTCAAGACGTGTGTACACTTACATGTATTCATATAATAAGAGGTAAAATGAGATTAATTTAAGTGCATACTTTTGCAGCAGCTTCTCTCATGAAGTATTTAGCCTTCAGGCTCCATATGGCAGGTACGGTTATCACCCAAAATATATCTCTCATCTCAAAAGACGATTCACCAAAACGGTTGTCAAAATTTGAAATCAGATGATCGTAGAAAAACTTAATTACATTGGAGAAAACTGCTATTGCCGACAAAGATTTCCGACCCGTAACATCAGGAATTTTAGTTTCCAGTGATAATTCCTGGAAAAAGAATTTAATTCAACTGGTAGAGAAAAAGATTCAAAACAACATGCATTGCGAAAGCTGTTATTGTATAGCAAAAGGATAGATAAAACAAAAAGAAACTGATAGGGCTAACACAGATTTACTGTAAAAGTATTACATTTGGCTGTGTATTCTTTTTAGCTTTTTTTTGGCGGAAAGCAATATCCGCTAATTAAAGTACAACGCTAAATGTCTTGCACATTTAAACAATAAAATGCTTTCTTTGTTTGTTGTTACTGAAATTAACGGAAGCAGCTGTTGCAGAAAAAATACATAACCCGCGTAATAGCTGCGACCGTTAATTCCAGTAATAACAAACAAAGAAAGACATTTTATTGTTTATATTTATATCTGTTTAAATAATCTTTAAAGTAGGATTAAAAAGATTAATTATTGTATTAATGATGCGAACTTCTTTATACGTTTCATTGATGGAATAGCCACTGATCAAGAAATCTGATCAGGCGACATGCCTAATGTAGTTCATGCATTGATTAATACAATGGGGTTTCCTAAGAAATAAAGGAAAAAATATTCAGTGAATGTAAATATAAACCTATAAAGAAGAACATTGAGATATGCTCTAAATCAAATCCACGCTAAATTGTTCAAAATCCAATTTCCGCCAAATATCGTACACGCTAAATATAATACATTTACAGAATATTATTCCAAAAGAAATCTTTACAAAAACATAATTATTATATCAATTCATCTAAATGCTTTGCAAATGTGGTTCTTCCTTACTCTTGTAAACTTTTATTGTCACTAAGGTTTTGTTTTTTATGATACCGGGATATTTTTCATGCTTTTATTATCTGGTAAGAGATTGCAAGGACTTAAGAACATACCTCTGCTTGAAACAAATGCATTTTAAAATCTTGGAAGAAATAAAATTTGTCAAGATCCTCTTCATACGGATTTTCCTGCATGTATGCAATGGCATCGTATCCAAACTTGAAGAAGGACTTATCTGGTTTAAATAAGACAGTCGTAGGTGCTTTAGTTGTCATTGCTGTACCAGATGACCATGTTGGTAGTTTTATTGTGGTATCTGACCTATTCATTGCAAATGCATAGCCACTGTATTTTGTACCGAAGTCAATGGCTGCCATTACTAAGTATTTGCACAAACTTGGAATCTGAAATTATTTAAATCAAATCATTTCAATCCGATTCCTTTTTTGCTGTTTTGGATAAATGTCAATACTCTCATTGAAAGAATGCCACTCACTTTCACATTTGTCTCTAAAATGTCATCATAAATTTCTTCTTGTTTCTACAAAGACGATAGCGTGCATAAAAATAAATTCGAATTCACCAAGAATTTATAGGCTGATCAAATGCATACATCGAAGAACATTTAGGTTAAAGTAAGTATCAATATAGTCTAACAGATTTTTGCATTATAAAGATAGATAGAGCAGTATATTTATAAATGCCTTGGGTACAAAATAAACCACTACACAATGTTAGGAATAAAACACTACAGTGGCTTCAAAAAAAGAGATAAAATCATAATACTTGTAATTTAAAACCGTATAGTCTTTACGTGTATCTCATTATTCAAAGTCATTTCGAAGCACAATCACGCTTATTTGAATTAGATGGTATTTTTTTCTATATCATCTGTTAAAGTTCATGTATATACTATATAGACTAGACCATTTAGACTGATAAAGTGAAAAAAAATCTAATGCAGAGAACGCACTGTGCATATGAAACATGCTTTTTATCCAAGCTAGTATTATAAATGTCTTTTAGATCTTCATATTAGATATATAACTATCAAAACATTAATGAATGATTAATTTACATATGAGGTCTCTGGTAAATATGGAGAGGACGAATCTTTATATAGCAGAATTGTATATGTTATGTAAGACATTGATTTTAATAAGATATTAAAGCATTCGTTTCGGTCCTCTTCAGGAAAGGTTATAGGACCCTAACTTACTTACTTGGATTTCAGTATAAACATGTGAGTTGGAAGCAGGAGACTGAAATAAAAGAGACTTAGAGAACTACATTTCCTAAATACATTTCCTCTTCATATAAATGTATTTTTAAAGGTAAACTATACTACTGTAGACGTGCATTTTCCAGATTGGTTTATTATGCAGTCAAAATTTTCCATAAACATTTAACAGTGTGCTTAAAGTGTGGCAATCCAAGAATTCGAAATCAACGTTATTTTTGTACCATCGGTTTAAATCTAAATTTCTAATTCCGCGAAATATTATAACTCCGTGAAAAATATTTTCAAGGTGTAAACATGCATTAAATGTGTATACTGATATCATCTTCAATTACAAGAAATTATCCAGATCATGAGACCAGGAAGAAAAATGGAAATTCTCGATTTACCCTTAACTATAATGATGTTCTCTCATATGTATACACTATACATGTTGTCTAAAAATATCTCCAAAAGGGCTACATTACAGAGACAGTGTTAAAGCTTAATCACTTTAACTTTGTTATTTGTTGTCTGTATATAGAAAGTTTTGTCTTGACTGATCTACAGTGCATATGTTTAGAAAATACAGACCAAAATCATAAGGTTTTACGGAGGATATTCAATTTTTATCAATAAGGGGTGTTCTTTAACTGGAATAAGATTCGGGATGAAAATGTAGTTTCAATGGGCCTGTTTGTATATACGGTAATGTTGTAAAACAAACAAAAATATTTTCAAGTTAGTGGGTTATTGACATTCATGTCAAATATATGCTTATACTATGAAATACATGGATTTACGGAACAGTATTCAAGATCAAAATTCAATTAAAAATACAAAATTGGAGCAGAACAAACACGGACCTCCAAACCATCAGAAGTGGAATAAGGTGCCTTGGAGGAGTGGGCATCCCCTGTCGAGCAGTCACACCCGCCGTGTGCTCCTTGTCATATTCGGTAAAGAAAGGAAAATTCCGTCGACAAATCAGTGCGTATACATATATAATTGCCAAACAATACGTATGAAAAACATAAGTCAGCATTTCACTTAACTATAGATTGTATTTGCTGACAAGGTCATGCATCGACCATAGAACTTAGGAGATGATGACTTTAAACGAGACTGTTGATATTCTTGTTTCAAAAGCTCGTTTGTAAATAACTTTTCGCGTTTTAGAAAATGTTTTTACGTAGACTATGCTCTTGCGTAACGAATCATCTGAGATATATAAACCACGTATGCAGTTGAAATGGGTATATTGCTGCATAAGAAACGAAGCTGACGTTAAAAAAGTTAAAATCATCACGCCTAACATAAATGTTTTGTTGTTAGATAACCAATAACGTAATATGTAGCCTTTCTCCCACCACTTTTTTCACAATAATCGACTCAATTACTTTCCGGAGTGATTTTGTGCAACTCTTTAAATAAAGAGTGTCTCTTGTCCGTCACTTGATCAATGAAGTCATCGGATTTTACAATATTTGCAATAATTTTTTTTTTATTTTGTTATGGTGTGAGGGTAAGGATGCTTTGTGTGTGAGGGAAGGTATGTGAGGGTGTATGTGTGTGAGGGAGGGTTCCTTTATGTGAGTCTGTTTCATGCGTTGTTTTTCTATATCAGTTTTAAGTTATTTAAAATCCCTGTTCTGAAAAAGTGAGAGGTGAATAACGCTGGGAATTCGAATGTCCGTCGTAAATCTGTTCCAAGGAACGTGGGTGTCATTTTGTGAGCTCATTGCTAACAGTGCCTCTTGATTCTTTATTCTTTTTAAATGTTTTGTTTGTTTAACGAAATTTGTACGCCTAGGGCAGTGGTTAGAGCTCATATGTCGCCGAGAAAGGAGATGATCATTAGGTAGTGGGTTCGAATCCACAGCTTAAAGTTGATATTTATCCTTCGGATAAGAAAGGATTAGACCGTATTAATCAAGATCCCGTGTCAAAGTACGTATTGAAACGAAAAAAAATCCCGTACTGCTCAATGGCCCTGAGTGCCGAGTATAGGTATAAATCTGCAGCGCCCCACCAACAAATGACAGTCTCCATATGAGTGAAAAATTCTCGAGAGAGACCTCAAACAACAAACAAGCATATATTGAGACACCGCCACTTGTCACTGGGGGGCTGCATATTTTTGACACATACTCGGCACACAGGGTCATTGAGCAGTGAAAGAACTTTTACGCTACAACACCGACTGCGACACGGAAGTACAGTTTACATAGTCTATTCCGAAGAACGATTCTTCATATCCAGCTGTGAGATTCCATCCGCGACGCAAAGATCAACTTTGTACTCCGCTCCTTACTCTAGTGCAACTTAAGGCTCTAACCAATGAGCCATTATTTATTGATTTGTCTCTCTAATTTTCTAATTCTTACAATATTATAATGACTTCAGGCTCCAACCTCTCTTTCTTTCAGGGAGTCTACGTACTTGGTTTGTACATGTATGCTTTTCTGTATTTTAAAAATCACTGTTCGTTATCTTCACTTTTTAACGTACCAAGTACCAGTAGTTGTTCTTTGTCAGATAAGATTGGGAAAGCAACAGATGTATATTTTAAAAGTACTTACCTGTGTTTCATAGTCGTTTCTGTGTTGATACAAGACTGCTCTCTTCGAACATAAAAACAAAAAATGCGTATGTTTGTCATAAATTTATCGAACGTGTATGTCACTTTCATTTGAACGTAATGATCTCAAATTTAAATGTGTATCGAACAAATTCATTGTTAGTATATCAGTTATTCTGCTACAGTTAAATAATTTAAAAGCATTTCTATTATATATTAAGTTTTCCCTTTAAAAGTCGATAATTATGCACAAATTTTAGCGAGAGTGTAGAAAGTCGTGCTGTTTTGTTTTTTTGCCAGATTTGATGACATTTGTAAAGCAACTAAACATTCACATACCGTCTGTGTATTATTTTTTGCGCAACAGTTGCCCATCACAAATGTTAGTTATCCTAGATTTCTCTTTTAATTCAATATCCAACAAGGATTCCAATCAAACATTTGTAGACAGGTTTTGAATCCTATATGCAGTAGATTTATAGGCACAGTTTTATTATCTAGAATTGGTTGTTACAATCAATGGTTGTAACAGCTTCTACCTGTGTATACATTAAGCAATTTTGTATTGGTTAAAAGATTCACTTGCATGCGTTCATTTTTAAAAGTTGTTAAAGACTTACCCTCAAATCAAAATTTTTCCTATGGCAAAGAAAGTGAAATGAGGATAACTAATTTTTACGTGATATCGGCACAACATACAGAGCCCGATAGGCAAAAAGAGAAAAGGGAGCTATAAAAATAGGATTAGGAAATTACATAGTTAATACATAGTTTTGAGTACCGATGACTTCATCATTGAATGTGTTAGATATTGGATAATTTTTTAGGAAGAGAAAGTGTATGACATGGATCTATGTTAGTATAATTGTGATATCGTAATGACAGTCGATATGAACTAAGTATATCTAAAGTAAAGAAGTGCATAACGTTACCACGTTTTACATGAAAACATTTTATCGAATATTTTTTTAATAACAAAAATGCGAAATGTCCTCTTTAAAACTAAAGAAACAATTTCAAAGAATATTGGTACAAATAAATTATATATTTCCGGAAGGAGTTGTGTGAATGTCATGATCAAAATCATCAGGTGCCTAATTAAAATGCTCAAACCTCTTAAATTAATACAATAAAAATTATTCTTTAGTCCTGGGGTTTAATAAAACGGCACGGGTGTCGATCTGTGATAAAAATGACACAAATGAGTCTTTCAAACTTTATTTTCTTCTATTCTAAAAATTCCCCCAGATGTAGGCAAAATACATATTGTTTTTAGTTACATGTAAAAGCTACTTCGTGTTAAAAAAGTGTCTGTAAAAATCTTGTGTACTTTTAACTTATTTTAAGATGAAAGAGCACACAAATTATTTTACTAAAATCATGAGGAAGGAGAACAAAGTGTATGAAGGCTTGGTATTTTTGAAAGGCAGAAATGATTTCAGTTTGTTCCCTTGTAGTCCAGGACTTAACTCTATAGAGTATAACGATAAGGGACAAGATAGATAGATCTAGAGTGAGAGAACTTCTCTAGCTACATAATCTAGCGTCACTATTAAAAGAGAGATCTAGTCAACTGATTGAATAACCTTCGACAAAGATTGCTTTAATGACACATGAAGTATATTAGAAATTCAAAAGGCATTTCTTTTATTTATTTCACGGCGATTGATTAATTCTCTTGTTTCGATTTAATTACTTACTTAGTCCTCTTTTCGTGCTTTAAGCACTTAAGGACTGTACCAAGGACCTCCATCTTTGTTTGCTGTCATTTACTGTACCATGCCTCAAGTCTCAGGGGCGTAGCAACAGGGGGGCCAGGGGGG
>PRKT01000011.1:3643510-3731137 GCA_003671525.1 Saccostrea glomerata | reverse complement strand
CCCCCCGCCTTTCAAAAACTATGCTACGCGCCTGAGTCCATCCCTGATATTTCATCTCTTTTTCCTCTGACCGTCGCTATGTCTCCTTTGGTCGCCCTCTGTTTCACTTTTCTGGTGGAGTCCAGCATAACCCCCTTTTCATCTTTATTGTGTTCATAATGTACTTTTTTAGAGATATTTTTCATCCACTATATTTAGTAAGCATTGTCTGTGAATGTTGAGAGCATAGGTCTTCTATCAAGGGAGGAAGCATACATGTATTTCTGATGCAAATAATTCAGATATGAGGAGCAGGAGCATGGCACCTGATCCCACCTACAATGTTTTGGAGGTCCGTGTCTGCTCTGCTCCTATTTTGTATTATTTTATGAACTTTTGGCCTTAAATACTGTTAGTTATCTCCACATGTTTCATTCTTCCTAATAATACAGATGTCATTCTCAAGTGATATTCTGGATTTTGAGCAAAGGATTTCCAAATTAATTTAATAACTTACCTGTAGCCGTCCTTGAATACTGTCCATTGTTTTAAAGAATGGACAGATGTTTTATTTATTGGACAGTTACAGGTATCTATGTGGACTATCTTGGGCCTTTCAAGAAATAGAAAGTTTTAAAAGAACTAAAAGAACAAAAGATGATATCATACAAATGTTTTATAGATAACACATAGAACACAATACAAAAATTAACATCAGTTTATTTTCATAAACAGTTTGGTTTAGTTATGACTGAGCATTATTAACTGTTAATTCTGGGTCTGTATACAAATCACGACATTCCTTGTTTGCATCCTTTGCCTCTCTGTTGCTGAAATAGTTATACAGCATGACACCTGGTACCATCAAAAGCAGACCAATGAGAGTGAACGCAGTTGTTTCGTTAAACACAGGGTGCCATCGGAAAACATTGTCTTTCACATTAAATTCAAAAAATGTCCAGAATATGGAGGCTATGGGACCAACTAGTGACTGCACCACAGCAGCGAATACAGCTCCCTCAGCGTATTCGATGAGGAGAAACTGAAAGAGATTTCCAAACGTGTATCCTCCAAAGAAAATCCAAGACTTTCCAATGAGACCCCTACAGTCCGAACTAGTGCTGAACAAACATGTCGTCCCTCTCTTGTATCTGGTAGAGAATTCAGAAAAAGAACTAGCCTGGAAGAGAGAAAGGGATATACTTAGCAAGACATCAAAATTAAATTATCTTTTAAAATAAAAAAATAGAATGTCTGATATTTTACGTGTTTATATGAAACCCACCATTCCAAATCCTGGGATAAAGTCAGTCCAAAATAAGCACACCATACAAATAATCTGACTAAATTGTGACCACATAATGAAGTTAAATGATTTTGCCTGAAATTAAATTGAAAAGAAAATTAATAAAGAAAAAAAAATAAAGCTTTCATTATCTTTAGCTATAAGATCACCTATGTCAACCGTTTCTCATACTTTACATTTACTTTTTACATAGGAAAAGTGATCAAATTTAATAAAGCAAGTGTAAAATACCTCACTGTTTTTTAATTCCTTTTCACATATAACATTCATAAGTCCAATTGGTAAAAATCCCAAAGCAAAACAAAGTGGCCATAAAATTCTAGCAGAAGTTGATTCATCCGCAGTGTTCAAATCGTCTGCAGAGTTAATGCCAAATATTTGGGGTTCAGCAGTAATAAAAAGTCCCGCCATCACCAGACACGTGCATAGTGCACGTACAACACTTATTCCTTATAAATAATAAGAAGAAAAAAATGTTAAGAATATGCCATTTACAAAAAATATATTAAACTACATATACCACATGCACAAACTTTAGAATGCCAATGAGGGAATCAGACATTTGCCTATGAGGTAAAATCTTAAAACGTTGCTATGATTATTCATAGAATTAAATGGTACAATTTAAAAAAAAGACAAGATGTTTACTTCCGATGAATAAAAAGTGTCGGAGCTGTTCAGGACACACATATACATCATTAAAAGATCATGAAAATACAGATATCCCATGCATTCTATAATTATGTTGATCAAATGGTATTACCTCATTTGATGAGTTATGCATAGGAAATACTTAAAATTCAATTCCGAGTAATTCACATGAAAATTTTTTATGTTTTTAACAACAAAAAAAAGACAATTTTCTTAGGCTATACAGCTAAGGATTTTTAATTTCAACATTAACTCCAAAAATAAAATTAATTGTCGAAATTGTTCCAGACCTTTTAATTTCTTTTATGTGGCAGATATGTTTATTATCAACAAATGTCTGGAATGTTTCAATATATAAGTTAGATATCAATCAAGTTCTAAAATAACATAATAAACAAAGAAGTAATTAATTCTTTTATCCTACCCCATTGACTTGAACAACTATCATATACATACATTTATATATATATATATATATATATATATATAAATTAGTAAAAAAAATTCTCTGGCTGCCCCCCCCCCCCTTTCAAAACCGATGCTTCGTCACTGGTGGAGACCGGTACTTCGGATGAGAATGTATGAACCGAAGTCCCGTGTCGCAGTAGACACGAAAAAGATCCATCCCTGCTCAATGGCCCTGAGTGCGGATTATAAGACAAAATGTGCAGCGATCCGTCGGTAAGTAGTCTCCATAGGAGTGAAAATTTTTCAAGAAAGACGTTTAACAACATACATTCAATCAACATACAATCCTGCACGAAATTAAATCCTTTCAGATGTACAATATATTCAATATCAAAAATATATTTATGATTTACATGTAGTCTGTCCATAATTTTTTCCCTCACTTATTTCATTATTACAAGTATCATACGTGTTTTTTTTTCCTCTCTTTTTTCATTTTTTTTTTTTATTTTCTTTTTCTCCCATTTCATTGTCTGATTATGTATATCATATACTTATAGCTCTGACCTGAATATATATGCTGTAAATATTTTTTTCATTTTCCTCATGTACCATGTATTTTAAATGGTTGTGAGTAAATAAATGAACTTGAACTTGGTGACAGATTGCAGGCAGTGGAGGCAGTGGAGGTAATCAATGGTAGACGGCTCGCCTACATGGAACTCCAGGCTTAAACTTGTGCTTTATAATAAAAATCGGTCTGCTTACAAATAGATATCATCCATGATTTTATTATTTATGTGCATGCACGTAAATTTTGATAAACAATTACATGTACCTTATGAATATTAAGTTAAGATTCTTCATATGAATTAACATGGCATCAATAACTAAATTTTATTTTCATCATAATATGATAATATTGTATATATGTAAAAATATCATGAAATCTCGGAGGGAAAAGGAAAAAATAATCTCAATTTAAACACTTAAATGAGATTAATCAGAGAATATGTTAATCACAAAATATGCAAATATCAACAGATAGCAACAAGAGAAAAGCGGACCCTCTCTCTATTACGTTTTCCGCAAATGCACGCGAAATCTTTTCCCATGAAACTGGATCGTTTCTTATTTTTACCTACAGTGTATTTCTAGTACATAATTATGTGGCATTTCGTTGTATGTAGGTATTAAATATTTTATTTAATTCAATGATAAACAAATCTTCATAAAAAAGCAAAAATTACTGAAAATATCATTAAGATACATTTACATCAATTATGCATGGTTTCATGTGTTTATTGATTCGTTTCTTTAATCACACGTACATTTAATATTAAGTAATGAGGTAAACAATATCACATGATAACGGATTGTAGGTTCATGTGATGCTCAGATTAAAATGACCTGAAATAGTATATCTTCCTTACTTAAATGCCCTAATTGAACTGATAAATAAATCACATGTAAAAGGTTTTAATCGTAGGTGTAACAGACTGACAAGATAGTGCATACCTTCACCAAAGCAAATGAAGAAGAACGAAGAAACATCTCCTCTCCTAAGAGAAAGTCAAATGTGGGACAAACGTGTAAAAGAAGCATGGACGTCTGGAAAAACAGGAAATTTTCGGTTCCAGGGGGTCACAAGAAATGTTATTTTGGCGATTTCGATCTCTTTGAAGTGACGCAAAAAGCAGTCAAAATTGTTTTAACTGAAAAGGGGACTGGAGGGTTGATTAAACAGTCACACCTATCACATTGCCAGACTGGTCTTAAATACCAATCTCCTCATCTGGGTATATGATGTTATCAGTTACAGGTATTATAAACCTTGTAAACTGCACGCTCATTTAAGATATTCAATACTTGACCTCGACAAATTTACGAGGACACTTTTTGTGCCAACACTTTGACTTGTCAGATTAAAGATGAAAGGAAAAATATAGGCTGAATTTAATACCTTGGTAAACTTTCTGAGTCATTTCCCTCGAGAAGCAAGAAACCGGGAATTTTGAATGTATGAAAATATTGGGTTTTGGTATTATATTTTTAATAAATTGTTTAAGATATTGTCTAACCTTTTTAAATCTGGTCTAGATTTCGATTAAGCTGGCCCTTGCAAATACACATTATGCAATGCACTTTTTGCATAGCATCACAAATTTTTCCAGATAAGAAATATTACATATTTTAGTGACTGATCAAAATAGCACCTTAATCATTGTAACTAATAATAATCTATCAAAGCATGCAAATCCTACATATCTTACATGTGCTTGAAATAAAGATTGTGTTTTTAAGAGTCCACGTGTTAGCATAAGTACGAAATATTTGTCTTTTGTTTCATTTATTGTGATTGATTTTGGCAATATACATGCATGATAACGTATCATTAGAAGACTTCTGTCCAAAATCACCTGATTTATGGCATCAGTGTTCCATTTCTAATGAATTTTTTCCACACAATTTACCACCTTATCTGAGGAGCAACGATTTTCTTCACTGTAGTTTTTAGCTTAGTTTGCTAATCACGGAAGTCAATGGACCATACAGAAAGATTTCTTTTAGAACGAGTAATTGTTTATTCTTTTTAAAAAAAAAACAGCATTGAAAGGAGAAATACGTGAAAAATTTTATAACGATATTTTCAATTTTAAATCAATTTTGTTTTCACAAAATATGGTTAGTCTGAAAAAGTTTTGCTTGAGTATTTTCTTTGCCTTGAATTTATTGCTGTATTTAATACGTATTTTATTGTCACAGGCAAACAAATAAGAAAGTCAATTTCTCCCAGTTTACAAACTCTTCTTCTATGTGAGGTAAGCCAATATTATATAAATTCTTAATTTAAATTTGAGTTAATTGTTTTTCTAAAGTCCATCAAAGCTATATGCATTTGATAAACCAATGTATATTGGAACATTTATTTCATTTATTTAAAAAATAAGGTATCATTTTTAAACATCTATCGGGCTATAAATACGGGTTGGTCACGAGATTAAATTCCATAAAGCCCGAAGGGCTTTATGATGAATTTAATCTCGTACCAACCCGTATTTATAGCCCGATAGATGTTTTAAAATGATATCTTATTACTTATATTTACATTTGTGACTTATTCATAATTTATAGTTGCCTTATTGTGACTTTTAACGAGTGAAATGCATTATTTTTCAAACCCAACAGCATGTATAAAATCCACTGATCGCGCGACGATGATTATGAACAAACAGGTATGGAAACCATAAAGAGCAATTATGAAATAAAAAATAATACACACAAACTCCTTAGTTTTAAATGGCGTTTATTTTGAACATTTAGTTTACAGCACCTTTTAAAGTAGTTCTGATGCCCAGCAGTATGCCCTTCTACCTGATATTTCTGGAAGAGAACTACATTTTCCAGATGCATGACTGCATATTACTTGCAGATAAAATTAATCCCGAATGTCATCCTTAAATCACACCATTTACATCCCAACAGATAAGTAGAAAAGATTCGGTAGCCAGACTATGGTGGTATATTTATGCCATCCACACAAGGCATACATATGCCACCATACAAGACGGAAATGCAGAAAATTTAATACCATAGTTTCTAGGCATCGATCTATTGTAGAAAGATCTATCACAAAGTTAAAAGTATACAAAACTTTGAACAGTTTTGGCTTCATTTCAGATCTATTCTTCCAAATGTTGTAGAAATGATTGCGGAATTAGTTTGTAAAAAAAAAAGTACATGAATAAAAAACATTGATTGATTTTTTTAAAATTCCTTTTATGTATATTTCAATCATTAAAAGGCTATTAAATAAACTATACAACGTTTTTATGTGGATAATGAGTCCCATACTTAAGGTCCAGTAGTTGCTATTTTGTAAATGTTTACTCAATTGAGGACAGTGATTAAAAAATAACTATATTGTGGGACATATTCAGTTAATATATTGAAAAGCACGATAGTATAATATACGTTTGCTTTTCACTCTGAGTTTATAATGTTATTAAAGATACAATGATCTGAAATTATAGAACACTGATGAAGGAAAAGCCTAGTTACTCATTCAATTCAGAACTACTTTAAAAGGTGTTGTTAACTAAATGTTTAAATAAACGCCATTTAAATCTAAGGAGTTTGTTAGTATAATAATTTTATTTCTTAATTGTATGGCACGCCAAATTCTCAAAATTGAGCTAAACCTAGTTTCACAATTGATAAACTAGGTTTATCGACTGTAAACTATAGTTTACAAACCGTAAACTATAGTTAAAGATTCGTAAAGTATAGTTTTCATCTGTAAAACTATATTTTTGTTGGGCCAATTAAGATCCATAGAACTTTCTATATCCTTTTTTCTTTAAACAGACAATAACCATTACCCAAGAATCAGCTGCATGTGGAGATGCATCTGTTTTGATGTAACCTGTATATGTTCACATAACCATCGTTCTAAGATACAAACTGTTTGTTTAAATTTCATTGCATATGTATAGCTTGTTTTAATTTCTCCGATTTCTCCGGCAGCAATGTATATCCATTGCCACTGTGTCAAATTCAATTTCAAAAATTACCAACTTTGTAGCTGCCCATAAAGTCTTTTATCCAACACGAGTAGCGCAGAGAAAATGTCCCTTGACTTTACCAATCCATTATAAGGCCACAGAAAATTTTTCAAAAATTAGCACAAGAACTGGACAACCCAAGTGCAAACCTTATTATAGAATATGGGACTTTCCAATTGAAAGCCCAGAAGTTCATGATCCTCTTTGTGACTTGGTATATATATGGCAAGCTGAATATTAAGCATCTATATTGAAAAAAGGCAATTTTCCCCATGGAAACAATAATATTTACAGCATTATCCAGAATAAATCCATAACAATTAATCATTACTTAGTATATATTTTTTAAATACTGAGTAAAAAGACTAGTGTTGTTTGAGTCTAAATTTGTAAACCACATTTTCGGAGCCAAAAGTTATTTTGATAAGGATAAGGCTAATAGCCGTAACTAAAGGGCTCTTAAGTATAAAACCCGGAAAATCCCTTCGGGACCCATGGATTCACACAAAATGGTGATTAATAAAAATACGCAATTTTGTACGTATTTAGATCACATAAATTCCTTTATGTACATAAATACACTTATTTTTGGAGACCAGAAGTGCACTTCAGCTTTTGTTTGGTCCTCATTTCGTATTATGTTTGCTTAGTTGTTCGGTAACAAATTTCATATAATATTAAGTATAATTGTCTGATTATTATTCATCAAACACTCATTATATATGTATCGTAAATGGAAAGTTATATTCCTTGTTGACACATTCTTTTATAAAAAAGGCGTTGTCAAAGCTTCTATCGAATTACTACGTTGACGAAAATAGAGCCAAGTCATGTACATAAAAATTCTGCAGTAACATGCTTAATATTCAAGGTAAACTTGCTTGTACTTAAACTATGTTATATGATTTTAAGGCCTTTTTATACACTTCCTTGTTCTGAAAAATCCCACATCACTCGTAAATTAAGTTATTTCAGAGTTACTTATGGATGATTCTGTATTTATTTTTTAAGTTTTAATTTCAGAATACAACAAAAATAAGTATCTAAAGGAATTGACAAAATAATTGCGCAGTTTGAGAAAAATAAAAGCGTTTCAACGATAAGAGATTAACTAGTGGATCACGAAATTCACCCGTGTTTGCACAGGTAGTATGTGATTGTTACGATGTTCACGCCGTTTAGAGATAACCGAAGTGGAATATTGCAAATAACAGTCATAAATGATTGATTGCTACTGGATGTACATGCCTTTAAAAGATGAGTTTATCATTCTATCTAAAGTGAATTAGAAATCTAAAAAACTTCCTCAATGTTGAAATGTGATTGTGGAAAAAGAATTCATCAACGCTTGAGATGGGAAACTGTTGGTCCAGAAACAGACAACAGTCGGTATGTAAATATTTAACATTCTTTATGTGCCAAATCTGTCTAGAAAACTTTTTATCTACGGTCTTTTACAATCACCTGAATGATAAGAGGAAAATGTATTAATACGGAAAAAATTGCAAAGAAATGTTTGTGAAACACTGATGTCCCCATACAGCAGCTTATAATAAGGTTAAGGTTTCTCAACGAAAGTCAAAAGATAAAAACGTACACACTCGAAAGAAGGTTTTGGCACAATTGAAATAAGTGTTATAGCCAAAAGTTATAGTTGTTCAAATAAGGTCAAACTCCAAGGTCAACGTTAAAGGGTAAAAATTATTGGCATGCAAGGAAAAGTCTTATCCAAAGGAATGCTTATGTGTAAAAGGAAACTCCCAGCTTTATCCATTCAAAATTTAAGACCATGGTTAATGTGTCAAACTCCAAGATTTGTGTCAGAGGTTAACAAAACATTCACCCAGGGATAAGTTTTATCCCAAGAAGAACACTTGTGAAGGATGAAAGCCCTAGCTCCAACTGTTCAATAGTTACTTTAAACATATTTTATTGAATAATACAATAAAGATTGGGTAACAGGTAAAGCTAATGTACACCCTCTCCTTGCAATGTATACTAGTTCAAGATACAGCTATTGAATAATAATACATAACAAACAAGAGTTATGGAAAACATAACGTTAAAGACTTAAAGTTTTGTTAAACTTTTGCAAAATTCAAGACCAAGAGGTCAATTAACTACTGTTTGTTTAAGTTTTTCCACAAGGAATGCGCAATTGAATGGTAAAGCCATAGTACCATATATAGTAATGTAACTATGACTATAAAATGAAATTAAATGAGATTTACATTTTTTTTAACGATACGCCATGAGAAACCTTTCTTTTTTCTAGGGTTTATCTGTAAATCAACATAGAAACAACTATGATAATATTAATGTGAGTATATTTGAAAACTAGTACTATTATAACTCAAATAATGAAATCCACCCAAGCATTACTGATTGAATAAAGCTATCTTAAAATTAAGATATGTCAACTAATAATCAAATAATGATTAAATTTACTGATACGTAATCATATCAAACATATTTTCTAAAAAGTTATACTCCTGCTAAGATGATTATATAATCATGTTAATATACGGCCATCAAATGGAAACTGTGTTAAAATCAAAACGTTCGGCAAATGACACTCGACTACTATGTTCCTACAGATGAAGCAAACTGTAAGCCAAGCATCTCTTACTTTTTTATGTGATGTGTGATGAAAATAACAAATAGTACCAAATAATATTTTTCAGTTTGTATGAATCTTGTAATTTTTTAAAAAAGAAAAGTAACTGCAAACATACATTTACAATGAAAAATCTTGTTAATTTTTTTTCGCCCCAGGGTCGCACTTCTAGAGACAACCTTCATCTTTATGATAAAATCCAGAGTGTAAGTTTTAAGTAGATGAAATTGAATGCATAGTAAAAAAAAGGCAATGTTTATAATCAGTCATATTTCTGCATGTTATAAATCTACATGTGGCCTTCTCTTATTCTCTATTTTCCTTATTTAATTCATCACTTATGATAATTTATTTTAAATTATAAATACATTTGTACGTTGGTTCTTCATTTTCAGCATAAAGCTACTCGTTCTTAATTTTTTAACAGAAATTTAAGAATCGTATGAAATGCATGTCATATAATGATGTATATGTATTTCATTTGCACAATAAAAATTGCATATGAACATCTTTGAGTACTTTGTCATAAACTGATTTTTTACTCAGCGCAAGTATCTTAATACCTTTACTGTCACAATGCATGTAAGTATCCGTCAAGCATCAAATTATTGTTACATGGATACATGTAAATGAAATGCAGTTTTAAACTATCACTATACATGTATATATGAGCATCTTTGTTTGAGGCTACCACGTTGTCTTGCTTAGATCTGATAACATAATTTAGTACATTTCTCTGTTTATGCAAAAAACTGCTTGTTTTCGAAGAATGTATTCATGTATTTAAAGACATGCTTAAAAACATTTTACTTGCAGCAAAATCAGAATGATTCCTTGAATGAATATATTGATCTTCAGGCATCAGCTGGCACAAAAAGCACTACGGTAACTTTCATGGTTTCTGCACGAGTTATAACTGCTGCATAGGGCACGCTTGTAGGTTGCACATAAATTTTAGCCTGATGAATATTTTATGAAAAAAATTTACAGCTTAAACAATAGAGTATTTAGTTTCCGGTAAAAACAGTTTCCGATAACAGTATAGAAAGAAGCATGTCACACTGCGATTATGTATCATATCAAATGTCAACAAGGATTGTCTTTCACATGTGAACGCGCCTTACTGATTTGTAGTAAACTTTTCAAAATTACAAAAAATATTAACATTGGAGATCCATTGTTCATCCACCTATTATTCAGTCAGTTATCAATCAATCAATCATTTTATAATCATTTAATTATTCTGTGAAAGTATTGTCCATTAATCATATTTGTAGAATTCTGAAGGAATTTATGCCGACATTGTAGAGACTAATGTTAGAGTAAGTAATATTTTTCACAGCTAATATAATTTTCAAAAGTTGATATTTCGCATTGTTTATCATTACAAAAGGATTAAAATCAAAATGTTTTATAATGTTCAGATACCACGACTTGGAAAATATCCAGTAATGGCTGCAATAGATTTTGGGACAACATACAGCGGATATGCATTTGCACTGAACAGTTCAGAAACCAAAATACAACTTCCAACGTGGTCTGGCAGTGAAACAATGACAAACAAAGCACCAACTGCCGTCTTATTTGGACCAGATAAGTCTTTTCTAAAGTTTGGATACGATGCTATTTCGTACATGCAAGATAACCCAAACGAAGAAGATCTCGATGAATTTTATTTCTTCCAAGATTTTAAAATGCTCCTTTATCAGACAGAGGTATGTGAGGTTTTTGTCATATTTCTTTTCTAAATAAAGCGTCGATGATTAATTTCTTCCTGAAATACTTTACCACGGGGGTGCTTTATTAATGTATTCCTTTTAAAAGAAGTCGAAAAATAAATTGTTGATCTGGTGTAATTTAGATATTTCTAAAGGGATATCGTATGAATTTTGAATATTCCCACTTTTAATAGCATTTTTGACTCTTTTTTTCAAAGGATTTATCATTGGAAACTAAAATTCAAGATGTAACGGGTCAGAAAAGTTTACCTGCAATTGTAGTTTTCTCAAGTGTTATTAAATTTTTCTCGGACAATCTGATTTCAAATTTTTCCAACCGCTTTGGTGGTACATCTTATGAGATGAGAGATATATTTTGGGTGATAACTGTACCTGCCATCTGGAGTCTGAAAGCAAAATACTTCATGAGAGAGGCTGCTGCAAAAGTATGTACTTATCAAGTCACAATTTCACTTCAAGTAAGACTAAAAATAAATTCATTTTTTGAAGATTAAAGAGTGATTTTCCTGTTATTTTCTTATTTCTTAATAAAGATGTACAAATAAAAAAAACATTAACAGGCTGACATACCATTAAGTCAATTGGCAATTGCACTAGAACCGGAAGCAGCAAGTGTGTTATGTCGTACAATTGAAGTATACGTCTCATCGAATGACGGAATAGGAGGTGTGAGGAAAACTCTCTGTTCAATACCAGAAAAATCTACGTATCTAGTCGTAGATATGGGAGGTAAATCTAAATCAAATGGCATTTGAAAAAATGGAAACTCTTACATGAATTATTGAAATACAAACGACAAAGAAATGTTCAGTTATGCATAAAAAGTCAGATAAAGTCATAGTTCAGTTCTAAGAACTGAAATTTAAAAAAAAGTATTTCCCTCTTGGATAAGCAAGAGAAAAAGGCATCAATCTTTACCTACCTGCTTTTTAAGATAAGTAAATTTAAGATAAGTGTTGCATGTTAGTGTTTTTGTTGTATAGGTGGTACGGTAGACATAACTCTTCATCAAGTCCTTGAAGGAGGAGGTCTCCGTGAGCTTCACAAAGCTAGCGGTGGGGACTACGGAGGAAACCAGGTCAATAAAAGATTTGTAAAATTTATTGAAGAGCTTTTCGGACAAAGTGTCATAGATTTGATCAAGCAGCAGCATCCATCTGACTGGGTTGAAATTCTTACTAATTTTGAACACAAAAAGAGAGCGACAATAAAATCTAACGATCAAGAAAGGGTTGTTATCAGATTTCCTGTATCATTTGTGGAAGAGTACAACAATCTGAAGAATTCAGACTTCCATGAACGAATTAAATCTCTCGGCTATGAAGACGAAGTAGAAGTTAAAAAGGATAAACTTTACATAAAATGGAAACGTTTTAAGACTTTCTTTGATATTTCCTTTAAAGGAATTAAAAACTGTGTTGAAAACATTCTAGAAAATGGAAGTAATACAGAAACAATTCTTTTTGTTGGTGGGTTTGCAGAATCACCATATCTTATTCAAATGCTCAGAGAACATTTTAGTAAATTTAAAGTTCTTGTGCCAGAAGACCCATCTCTCGTTGTGTTGAGAGGAGCTGTGCTGTTTGGGTTCGATCCTACTATTATTCGATCAAGAGTGTGTCGATACACTTACGGCTTTGCAAATCAGAGACCATTCGTTGAGGGCAAAGATAAGATTGAAAAGAAAACAGAACACGGCGGACGATTTTACTGCGATGATGCTTTTGATAAACATGTTGAAATAGGGGAGATGCTTCAACTCGGAAAATTTCAAGAGCCGAAAGATTACCATCCATTGAAAGATGACCAAGTACTTATAATGCTTGAACTTTATGCCTCAACAGAAAGAGATCCAAAGTACGTAGACGACTCATCTTGCCACTTAGTTGGTGTAATGGAGATTGAACTGAAACCACGAAAACATGGAGAGGACGGAACTGTCTCAGTTCGTGTCAATTTTAGTGGCACTGAACTGGAAATAGAAGCACGTGAAAAGAGAACAGGAAATATTACCAGATCAACGTGCAATTTTTTAGGATAATTACTTTTATGAATAACAAATTGGATTTGTTCTTTCTTTGAAGAGGCATCTAAAATCCGTTTATCCCACAAAACATGGTTTAAACATTATTTGACAATTATGAATAATATCATGGATAAATAATCAGTCTTTGACAAACTTCCCTGTTATCAAATATAAGACAACAAATTTTCATTTTCATAGAGACTTTGGTATTTTGTTTTATTACAAAACAAGAATTATCATACGATCAAAAAATAATTTGAAGCCATATCATTTTAATATAATCTATGGAACAAATAGGCATGCCTTTTTTTATATAAAAAAGAAAATTGAATAGCATCTGCTTTTATTTTATCGATTAAACGATACTTCTATCTACGATTAAAAGTACTTCTTTAATCATCAAACAATAATTACCAACAAAATCGATATTTTATCTGTTTTTTTTATTTTAAAGATGAATAATATAATGGGGAGGGTTTTTTTTCTTTTACCGAAAATAAGGATAAAAAATAAAATAAAATTGAATTTATTTGAAATCATTCTAAAATCAATCAATTAAATATCACGTTTAGCTGAAATGTAACTGTTACATTTATAATGAATATTGTTTCAGTTTTGTTACTTTCTACTTTATTAGATCAATTCAAAGTTCTAGTGAGGAAATCAAACATCAAAGTGTTTTTGAGTGGAGCCAGAGAGGTTTTTCTCTCAGACTAAGATTTAAGAAGAAAATAATGAAATATAAATTCTATTAAAACCTACTTACTCATTGTTTTGTCATTTAATAGTTGTGTAATATCTATTTGAGAATGTAGTTGCAATTGTAGGGGGACATCATAACTTTCAAATTATATCTGACCTATGATGATTGAGAAATATTTGCTTTGTTTAAGCACCTACGGAGTGACCAGTCTACCGCAGTGACTCCACACATCTTTTACTCCACTGTATTGTCAATCAGCTTTTTGAACTTGACTGCTAAAGTTGCTTCGAGTGAAATGTTGTACACATGACTAAATTGACATCTCATAATCCCGGCTAGCGAAGTGTGTATTTATAGTACGTGAGAAAGAAGGTGAAATATAAGGTTCAGGTGAACGGCCACTTTATATTTTGAAAGGAAGTGATTTTTCACAGAAACTGTACATATACTTTACCCTATTTTATACAGTTGTCATTACACATACACAAATAAGTAATTATGCTAATATACTAATTATACTAATTTGTCACCATCAGTTTAAATAACTTAAAGAGCACAGTTAGCACAAAGTGTATTCCATCTTAGTTTGCAACTTTTTTGTATGCGAAGTAATCTGGTTATTCTATAAGTTAAAGTGCGATAACCTTCCATCAAAGAGAAAGGAAAGGAGTATGGAAGCCCGAACTATTTTTTTTTTGATTTCTACGAATAAATAAGACTAATATTATTTAAGTGACAAAATAAAATCACAATATGATATTAATTAGGGTCCTAATAAATTTCATGGACAAGTTTGGCTGATTGATGTCTTTATTTTCACACCAAGAATAAACAGTGTTGCAAGAAAAAAATTATTTGGGTAACAAAAGAGGTTAAATTGCTGCAACGAAACGGATGAACATTGTCACTTATTGCTATTCGCTATCTTTATTTAAACATTTTACAATACTTTTTGAAATAAATCATGTATTGATTTCCTTGTTAAAATTTATGAGGATGTTCTAGATAAAGTTATGATATCATGCAAATACATACTTAATTTTAAAAAATCTGATTTGTTTAAAGTCTGCATATTTGAGAAAATACCCCATCAAAATCTTTGATGTGTTTTTTTTAAATTTAATGAACTGTTTTTCATGTAAAAGGTGGTTAAGTTATACACTTTTCTACAAATACTCGGTTCATATTTACTATCATCACATTTTCACAATTGTACTAACTTTTCTTCTTCAAAAGTAACCAATATTAAACACTTATCAAAGATGAAGTCATCGGTACTCAAAACTATGTAATGTAATTAATATCTCCCATTTCTTTTTTTGCCTTTCGTATAGCTCTGTGTGTTGTGCCGATATCATTTGAAAATTATTCAATCCTCATTCTGGTTTCTTTGTCGTAGGAAACAAATGATTTGAGGGTTAGTCTTTAACTTTTAGAAATAAACACATGCAAGGTAAAAGAAACGAAAAGAAACGATAATCTTTGAGCCCCCAAAATGCTTAATGTGTACACAGGTAGTAGCTGTGATTGCTAAAACCAATTTTAGATAATAAAATTGTCTTGAAATTTATTGCACAATGAATTCGACACAGTCTACAAATGTTTTAATGGAAACCTTATTGGATATTGAATTGAAAGAGAATCTAGGATAACTAACGTTTATGATGGGCAACTGTTGCGCGAAAAACAAAACCCAGACGGTATGTGAATTTTTTTTTTGCTTTACAAATGTTATCAAATCAGCATGTCTTTCTACATTTACGCTAAGATTTGTGTATAATTTATCGATTTTTAAAGGGAAAACTTGAACATTTAATAGAACTACTTTTAATTTATTTCATTTTTGCTGAATAATATCATACAGCCAATGGATTTGTTGGATAAACATTTAATTTGAAATCATTACGTTCATTTGAAAGTGACATACACGTTCGAAAAAAATTATGACAAACATACGCGTTTTTTTTATTTTTTGAAGAGAACAGTCTTGTATCAACACAGAAACGACTATGAGAATATTGCAGAAACACAGGTAAGTACTTAGAGAACTCTTACTTTGTCAATCATTTTGACAAAGAACGTCTTACTTGGTACGTTAAAAGGTGAAGATAACGAACAGTAATTTTTAGAATTCAGTAAAGCATACATGTACAAATCGAGAACGCAGACCCTTTGAAAAAAGAGAGGATGGGGCTTAAAGTCATTATACATTGTAATATTGTAAGTATTAGGAAAATAGAGAGACAAATCAATAAAATAATGGTGCATTGGTTAAACCCTTTAACTAGGGTAAGGAGTGGAGTACGGAGTTGATCTTTACACCGCGGGTTGAAATCTGAATGCTGGAGGTGGAGATTTGTCCTTCGAACGAGATCACGAAACTCTGAAACTCGGTGTCACAGGCGGTGCTGTAACGTAAAACATCTCTCACTGCTCAATGGCCCTGTGTGCCGAGTTGCGTCAAAAATCTGCAGCTTCCAACGACAAGTGGTGGTGTCTCAATACGCTTGTTTGTTGTTTTGCAGTCTCTCTCGAGAAATTTTCACTCATATAATAATAATAATAATAATAATAATAATACTTTATTTATAGAAGGTAACCCGATTAGTGCAAGCACTAGTCTTCCTCGGGGCCCTCTTTATAACACATATACAATGTATATACACAATAAATACAAATCACAATAAGGAGACAATAAAAAAAATGGACAGTACATGCATGTTACCAAATAGATAAATAAATAAATAAAACATATACATTTAAGCATAGAGAGAGAGAGAAAAAAGAAAAATCACGTAGAACCATTGCGTTTCACGAGCAAAAAATTTTTAACACTTTTTTTAAATATTGTAAGGGATTGGGAATTCCTTATACTTATTGGTAGCTCATTCCAGATTATAACTCCTGAATATTGTAAAGAATTTTTAAATAAGTTAGTTTTATATTTTGGTAATCGCAGTTCGGAGTTTGTTTCAGAGCGTAACGTGTATGATCCAGAGCTTTGAAATTCAAAAAGATTATGCATATAATCCGGAGACATACCATTAAGTATTTTGAACATTAGAATGCTTTTCTGTAAATATAAAAGTTCATAAACCGTTAACCAGCCTAAAGTGTTAAATAAAGGCATTGAAGGTGTATCATATTTTTCATTTAAAATAATCCTAGCCGCTCGTTTTTGTAATCTGTAGACTCTATCCACGTGCGTTTGAGGACAGTTGCCCCAAATGGACAGACAATATAAAATTGATGGTAGAATAAAAGCATTATAAAATAGTTGTCTAGTATGCATTGGAAGAAACTTTTTAATTTTTCGTAAAGTGAATATTTTATATGTAAGAGTTTTGCAAACTGCATCTACATGACAAGTATATTGTAGATTATGATCGATGTGAATGCCTAATAATTTGTGCATTTCTACATTTTCAAGAGTATGTCCGGAAAGTTGTAAATGAAAATTAACATTTTCTAATTTAGATTTCTTTTGTTGTGTTCCCATTAACATACACTTTGTTTTATCAGTATTTATAATCATCTGATTTTGTTGGCACCATTTTTGTAGTTGATTGAGTTCATGATTTAGAGTTGTTTCAATATGTGAAATACTATTACCATGAAAATGCATTGTAGTGTCATCAGCAAACATATCAATATTACAATGTTCAACACATAATGGTAAATCATTAATATACAATAGAAACAACAAAGGACCTAAAATAGAGCCCTGTGGCACACCTGCTGTGACTGGCAGTGATTCAGATATGTATGCACCAATTTTTACACTTTGTGTTCGATCATATAAGTATGATTGAAACCATTTAATTGATATTGGATCGAAATGATAGCATTTAAGTTTTCTAATTAGTATATCGTGATTAACAAGATCAAATGCTTTGCTAAAATCCAAATAAGTAATGCCAACAAATTTTCCTTGATCTATTGCATGCAGCCAATTATCGGTTAGTTTTGTGAGAGCTGTCTGGCATGAGTGAAATTCTCTAAATCCAGATTGTGCTTTCATTAGTAAATCAAAGTGAGAAGTAAAAATACGTATATTTTCTGCTACATGCTTCTCTAAAATTTTCGACATAGTTGGTAAAATTGAGATTGGGCGATAGTTTCCTGGGTCTGATTTATTGCCCTTTTTGAACAGGGGAGTTACTTTTGCGACTTTTAACTGTGAAGGAAAAGATCCTTTGATTATGCTAGAATTTATTAGGTGTGTTAGTGGTTTGGATATTACACTGGCTGAAAGTTTAAGCAATCTAGGTCCAAGAAAGTCTATGCCAGCAGATTTGTTTACATCTAGTCTTTTTAACATTTCAGATACCTTTTCTTCATTAATCAAGGGAATTTTAAAAAAGTCTTGATCTCCAAGTTTCGTCTCCGTGTATCTTTTCAATTTGTCTGACTCAAATGTGGTAGACGAAAGATTATTCAACAATTTCTTCGGAATTTGGGCAAAATGTTCATTAAAGGCATTTGCAATATCCTGTAAATTATCAAGATCTAAGCCGTTATATATTATATTGGAAGGAGACAAGTTTTTGTCTGATTTCGAGGCCAGCTGATTTAAGTGACCCCACATTTCCTTTGAAGTAGAACTATTTTCAATTACTTCCTTATAATATGTAGATTTTGCATTATTTATTAAATATGTGACTTTGTTCCTCCAAAGCTTAAAATTCTCCATGTCTCCCTGTTTATGATATTGATCTCGTAAATTCCTAGCATTATTTATTTCTGGAGTTAACCATTTAGTGCGGAATTCAGATTTCACACGCTTAGTTTTTACTTTTGCATGCTTATTGATTACAGCATTGAAAATATCATAAAAACAGTTTAAAATGTCATTAGGGTCATGCAGTAGAATTAATTCATCAAAATTTGCATTGTTTAAATCAAGCAAAAAATCTGTTTCATTAAAATTTTTGAAGTCACGATATTGTATTTCAGTATGTTTGCCTTTGCGTTGCATGCTGTTAGATCTTCGTGTGGCACATATAGGATAATGATCAGACATCGCTACAGGGGGTACTGCTATTTCACATATGTTAGCAGGGTGCGTAGTGTAGAAATGGTCAATAAGAGTTTTAGAGCTATTAGTAATTCTTGTTGGGGTGTTAATTAATTGTGTTAGTCCAAAATCTACAATTGCAGAAGACCAACTCCGCGGGGGTTCTTTGAGCATATCAATATTGAGATCACCTGCAATAATCACTTCCTGGTCGTCACAGCAGGTAGCGCACTGTAACTCTCGGACAAAATCATCTACCCAGCAGGAGGGGGCAGATGGTGGACGGTAAACTGAACAATAAAGAATAGGTTTAGAATTTTTAAGATTAATTTCAAGCCACATTGTTTCAATATTGCTAATTTCTAAATCCTTACGGCGTTTATACTTCAATTCATTTGAAATAAATGTAACAAGTCCACCACCAGCCTTTCCTACTCTGTCTTTTCTTTCAAAACAATATCCCTTTATATTTATAATACAATCATTAATATTTTCATTAAGAAATGTTTCACATAAGGAAAATATATCAATGTAAAGCTCATCTTGTAAATACAAAACCAATTCATCTAATTTTGGCAAAATGTGACACACATTCAAATTGACAAAATGTAGACCCTTTTTCATTAAACCTAGATTTGATTTACATATATTTTGTTTTATTTTATTTTGAGTATCAGATTTTGGAGAAGAATTTCTAAGATTTGTTTGTTGAAGATTAGAAAAAGTGTTTACCTTATTCATACAGGTATCTGTCAGTTCTGATGGAGAATTTAAATCAGTTGAACAATTACTAGATTTGTTTTGAGCATTTAAACACTTTTTGAAAATTTTAGGGGTAAACAAGTAGGGATTACATGTGCAATCAACATTGTTACAATCATCACATAAATTATATAAAATTGAGTATTTATTGTTATTTACTGGGGAGAAAAAGTTATGCGAGACAATAAGTTCGGTATTTTCGCGATTTTGTTTTACGGCGTTCCTTTCATTGCCGGTTTCCTAAAAGGAACAAAACTTTTGCTTATGCCCCATTTTTCCACATTGCCAACACGACACTTTTTTCCCATGTCGACAGTTCCGAGTTGTATGGCCCTCTTCTCCGCAAAAGAAACAAATACAATTCCTAACTGTAAATGAATCGTCATGGATAATGTATTCCTTTTGTTTAAGAATAGGAACACACTGGTTGATGTTCTTTAATAATTCCGCTGTGCCTTTATCAGACAAGTGAATGCCGTCTTTCCAGTAGAGCTCATTTGCTTGATTTTTTCGGAAAGATTTGCTCATTGGGATAAGAGTAGCTCCGTACTCTTTGCACACATATCTAATAATTTCATTCACTTCACTCACATTTGCATCTCTACGTGGTAAGACTTCGGAGAGGTACACTTGTATTCCCGGGTGCCGTTTTTGTAGATCGCAAATAATTTCCATGAAGTCATTTTCAGTTGATTCCGGATCGCGGTTACTTGATACATCATTCCCACCCGCCTGAATGACAATATTACGGAAGGGCGACACATCCATTTTGGCCAATTTTGCTTTTATATGCGATACCTTGGCTCCTCTGTTTGTAGAAACTTTCACAGATTTATTTAATCCACGAGTTCTCACTCTTTGCAGGATTGAACTTCCAATTATGAGGGATGATCCACTTCGTAATTGTAGTTCTTCTTCATTTTTTGTTGTGTTTTGGGCTTTGGGTGTTTCCTCATCTAATTTTGCACGTTCTGTGGGGCATATATCTGTGTTTGTGCTCGTTTCAGTCATACTTTTAATGGTGTTGCACTGCACATGTCTAGAAATGCCGCTAGACAACGTTGTAAGCCTCTCTGTAGATGTCTCCTTATGTTTGACTGCCAGTTTGTATGTTTGCGTACTGGCAGACACAGACAATTTGGTATCTTTAGAGTTCAATTTCTCTTTTAGTTTTTCTACCTCAAGGGTGAGGAATTTAACAGTCTCAGTCAGCTGTTTTATCGTAGCTGCACTATTGCAGTTACTGCATTCACCGAGTTCATTGTTTTTACATTTTTTATCGATAGCTTTTGGTGTTGAAGCTAACTGTGGCTGTGGCTGGGTAGATATTTCAGCGATGATAGGTTCCACATCATTTACAAGTTCTTGCAGGAATTTTTTGTACCAGGTGAAAGCAGCATCTCCTTGGATATGGAGAGAGTCTGTAGATTTGTAGAGTGTTACCGTTACAGATTTACAAGGAGTCTTATAAATCCATCCATTTCTGTTACTCCGATTGTAGAATATTAGGTTCTTCTGCAGGAGTCTTGATATTTTAGAATATCCCTCATTTTCAAAAGTAATTGTAACACTCTCATTGTTAAGCTTCACTTTTATATAATCTGGTATACTCACATCTTCTGGGGTCGATTCATTTTGACTGTTAACAAATGAACTTGAGAGTCCACTAAAAGAGTCCAGAATTGATCTAAAAAAACTTGTATTTTCACTAAGATCCATTTTTATCCATTGTGTAGTTATTATCTCCAATAGAATCTTAATAGAGAGATAAGAGCATCAGAAAACACGTCTGCTCACCTTGACTTGAGTTCAGTAATGTGGAGTCTCGGTGTCGGTTGAGCGCTGCAAATGTATATCTTTACTCGGCACTCAGGGCCATTGAGCAGTACGGGATCTTTTTCTTGTCAAAACCTACTTTGACAAGGGATAATTTATACGGTCTTCCGAAGGATTGGTACGCGATGGATTCAAACCAGCGACCTAAGAACCATCTCCTTTCTCTGCGACGCATGAGCAGAGACTCTACCCATTGCCCCATGCGTACGACTGTCTCAATTTGAGTGAAGCATTCTCGAAAGAGGCGTTAAACAAACAAACAAAACATAAAAAAGAAGAAGAAAGAATCAAGAGGCACTGTCAGCACTGAGCTCACAAATGACACCCACGTGCACGTTTCTGGGATAAGTTGGATACAAATTTTACGACGGACATTCCCAACACTATTCACCTCTAACTTTTCCAGCACAGGAATTTAAAATAACTTAAAACTGGTATAGAGATGCATGAAGCAGACACACATACGAGGGTTAATCAAAAAGTTCGCGAACTATATGTTTATTTACAAAACCACAACTCAGATCAGAATGAAACTTGGCACACATAGAGTCAAACATATGTGTTATAAATAGCGTAAGTGACAAAAAAATGGTTGACTCCATCGTACCCGAGCAACAAACGGCTTTAAAGTTAAGCTATTTCTTGGAAATTTCCTTGCAGTAGCGTATAATGTGTACACTGTTTAATGAAGACAAAGGACATCCTAGATGTAAATCAATGATAAGATTGATCGTTTTAGTGAAGGATTGATTGTATATTGTTTAACGTCCCTCTCGAGAATTTTTCACTCATATGGAGGCGTCACCGTATGCCGGTGAAGGGCTTCAAATTTAGACCTATACTAGGCACTCAGGGCCATTGAGCAGTGAGGGTTCTTTATCGTACCAGCGCCTACCGTGATACGGGACCTACGTTTTTAAGGTCATATCGGAAAGACCCGTGACTTTCACTTCTGATGCCGAGCGCTTTGCGAAGGAACAGTCACTACCTATTTTTACGTCTTAGGTTTGACGCGGCGCCGCGAACGAGAATCGAACCCGGGCCTCCCGATCACGAAGCGAACGCTCTACCACTAGGCTACCGTGAACGGTTTTTAAGTGAAGGAAAGAAGATGGTTAGAATGATATTAATTCTTTTACCGAGTGAAAGCAAGAGATATGTTTTTAGTTGAAAGATTGCCAACTTACAATTAGAAAAAAATTAAATAACTTAACAATCATCTAATGACTAAATCCCTAAAATATTGTTTAATTCAGACTTTAAACATACCAGATATGAGAAGAAAAAAAAATGAGACACACATACTTTATCTACATTGAATAAACGACGCTCGCAAGGCAGATGACTCGGATTATGATGTTCACCATGCTCATATTGGAAAACCATATTCTCCACCCATACTGGTGCCGAGATTTTTACATTTTCGACAAATGAACTGTGTTTCTGATGAAAAATATTGTATGGTAAGAAATATAGGAGTCGATAAAATCTTTTAGCTTGTATGACAAAACGCTACAGAGTATGTCACGTTTTAAAAATTTTCAACACTAAACCCCTTTATCATTGCTTTTATGGAAGTTATCAAATTAGTTCGTGAACTTTTTGATCACCCCTCGTACACAAACCCTCACACACTCACACACACACCCACTGTTATACCTCCCCTCACACCCTCTTACATAACGCATCCTGACTCTCACACCTATTAATAATAAAAAAAATTAACGTAAATATTGTAAAGTCCGATGACTTCATTCATCAAGTGACGGACATGAGACAATCTTTGTTTAAAGAGTTGCACAAAATCACTCCGGAAAGTAATTGATTCGATTGTGGAAAAAAACCTGGTTGGGGAAAGCCTAAGTAGGTTATTGATTATCTAACAACAAAGCTTTATAATAGGCGTGATGGCTAACTTTATCAAGGTCAACTTCCTTTCCTTATGCAGCCATATACCTGTATCACCTGCACATGGGGTTCATACGTATATCTCAGTTGATATAATATGCTGACTTATGTACTTATTGTTAGGCCATTGTATACACACTGAATTGTCAACGGAATTCTCTGTTCTTTACCGATCATGACATGGAACACACGGCAGATGTGATCGGTCGGCAGTGGATGCTCATTCCTCCATGGCATATGATCCCACCTCTGCCTCTTATGTTTTAGAGGTCCGTGTTTGTTCTACTCCAATTCTGTATTTTTAATTGACTTATAATCTTGAGAACTTATCGATATATCCATATATTTCCTTGTATAAGCACATATTTAACAAAATTTAAAAAAAAAAACACCTCGAGGATATGTTGTCTTACAGCATCACAATTTATACAAAAAAGGGCCATTTAAACTAATTTTCAATCCCTAATCATATTCCAGTTAAAAAAAACACCCCTTATTGGTTAAAACTGAATATTTTCCGTAAATCCTTATGGTTTAGGTCAATATTTTCTACAACATACGTTATAAAATGCACTTTAGGTCAGTCAAGAGAAATGGATACTTTTTTACAGACAACAAATAATAGAATTAAAGTGATTAAGCTTTAACATTCTCTCTGTAATGTAGCCCGTTTAGAGTTATACTTTTTCGACATCATACATAGTGTATCCACCTGAAAGGAACATTATTATAGTTAAGGGTAAATCGTATAGCCTTACGTGAATTTCAGTATTTCTTCCTGCTCTCATTATTAGGATAATTACCATTGAAGATGATAATTCATGCATGTTTACACCACGACTTTTTTCATCGGGGTTATAATATTCTGTGGAATCAGAAATTTAGATTTAAACAGAGGGTACAAAAAAGGTGATTTCTTGGATTGCATATAATGTCTAATAATTTGTAAATGTACTTTAAATACACTGTCAATTTTCTGTGGAAAATTTTAACTGCGTAATAAACCAACCCTGTAAAATGGACGTCTACAGTAGTTTAGTTTACCTCTATAAGTACATGAATATGAAGAGGAAAACCTTTTAAGAAATGTGAAAGTCTCTTTTAAGTCTCCAGCTTCCAACTCTCATGTTTATACTGAAATCCAAGTAAGTTAGTACTTGATAACCTTTCTTGTAGAGGAACTGAAACGAATGCTTTACTATCTTTTTAAACTCAAGGTCTTACGCAACATTGCAAAATTGTAAAATATGTAATCTCATTTGGCATTTGTAATAAATGCTCTATACACACACACCCTCTTTATTATATAACATGCTGCAAAACAGAGCTGCAAATGTGCTTCAGGTTCATATGAACCGAATTTTTCATCAGTTTCAGTATTTAAGAGCACATAAGTGTATTTATGTATATAATAGTGTTTTATTCCTAGCATTGTGTAGTGGTTTATTTTGTACTCAAGGCATTTATAAACATACTGTACTATCTATCTTTATAATGCCAACTCTGTTAGACTATACTAATGCTTACCTTACCCTAAATGTACTGCAATGTATGCATTTGATCAGCCTATAAATTCTTAGTGAATTCGAACTGTCGTCTTTTTTAGAAACAGGAAGAAATTTGTGATGAAGTTTTAGAGACAAATGTGAAAGTGAGTGGCATTCTTTCAAACAGAAGTATTAACATTTATCCAAAACATCAAAAAAGGAATCGGATTAAGATGAATTGATTTTACACATTTCAGATTAGAAGTATGTGCAAATACCCAGTAATGGCAGCCATAGACTTCGGTACAAAATACAGTGGTTATGCATTTGCATTGAATAAGTCAGATCCTACAATACATCTACCAACGTGGTCATCAGGGGACGCAATGACAACCAAAGCACCTACGGCAGTCTTATTTAGACCAGATAAGACATTCCTCAGCTTTGGATATGATGCCATTACATACATGCAGGATAATCCATATGAAGAGGATCTTGAAAAAAATTTTTTTCTTCCAAGGTTTTAAAATGCGTCTATATCAAACAGAGGTATGTCCTTATGTCCTTGTTCTCTCTTACCATCTTCAAATAAGATGTCAATTTCAGATAATAGTAGCATAAAAAAATCTCCGGGAACCAAAATTTAAAAAAAAAAATCTCAGTAAAAAATAGTTTACAAGACTAAGTAAAAACCACAATTGCGAAGCGTTGAGATAAGATTTTTTTTCTGAGAATAATATGAATCTGTTTTGGCACTGTTAGTTTTTTTAATCTATCTTTTGAAGACACAATAACAGCTTTCGCATTTAATGCATGTTGTTTCAATCAATTTTCTGTAAGTTGGATTAAATTCTTTTTTTCAGGATCTATCACTGGAAACTAAAATTCCAGATGTAACGGGTCAGAAAACTTTGTCGGCAATAGTAGTTTTTTCCAGTGTAATAAAATTTTTCTACGATAATTTGATTTCAAATGTTTCCAACCATTTTGGTGAATCATCTTTTGGGATGAGTGACATATTTTGGGTAATAACAATACCTGCCATATGGAGCTTGAAAGCGAAATACTTTATGCGAGAGGCTGCTGCAAAAGTAAGCATATAAATTTATTTTAATTCTAACTGTTATTATATTAATACATGTACATGTACATGTAAGTGTACACATTTCTGGACGTTGTAGAACTACAATTGTTCCACTGAATTGTAAAATTGTTGATATAAAAAATATATAATAGGCTGGTATACCCCTCAATCAAATGGCGATAGCACTTGAACCAGAAGTAGCCAGTGTGTTATGTCGCACAGAAGAAATGTACGTCTCGTCAAACGAAGGAAGTGGAGGTTCAACTAAACCTTTTCAATCATTTCCATACAATTCTATCTACCTTGTCGTAGATATGGGAGGTAAATTAAAGATAAGATAAATACAAATGAAATAATATATATATTTTTTCAATTTACATGCCAATTAACAATGGTTATTTCGATTCTGATGTCGATATGATATATCCCGGTCAGCTTGAAATAAAAGATACCACAGAGTCTGGTCCATCTGTTTCATATTTAGATATTTTACTTGAAAATGAGGTCAATAGTAATCTAACGACCAAGCTTTATTACAAACGAGATTACCTTTACTTTTCAATTGTCAACTTCCCTTCCTAAGGCAGCAAACCGGTCAAGGTAGCTCAGTCGGTAGAGCGCCTGCTCCGTGATCGGTAGGTCGTGGGTTCGAATCTCGGCCGCGACTGACGTTAGTCGATTAAGAATGGGTAGTAACTGTTTCTTCGCCATGCGCTTGGCACTTGAAGTGAAAGTTGCGGGTTCTTCGGATGAGACCTTAAAAACCGAGTGTTGACAAAGATCCCTCACTGCTCATTGGCCGTGAGTGCCGAGTAAAGGTCAAAATTTCACGCCCTTAACCGGCATACATATGAGTGAAAAATTCTCGAGAGCGACGTTAAACAATATACAATCAATCAATGAAACCCTAATGCAGCAATATATACCTTCATCACCAGGGTTTAAATCTTTCGGTTGATTTGATAAACGAGAGCATGCTATACGCATGAACAACTTTTGAAACGAGGTAATTTATTGACGAACAAGTTGCTGAAAGATTGTTTGATTGATTGTATATTGTTTAACGTCCCTCTTGAGAATTTTTCACTCATATGGAGACGTCACCGTATGCCGGTGAAGGGCTTCAAATTTAGACCTACATGTATACTCGGCACTCAGGGCCATTGAGCAGTGAGGGTTCTTTATCGTGCCAGCGCCTACCGTGACACGGGACCTACGTTTTTAAGGTCATATCCGAAAGACCCGTGACTTTCACTTCTAATGCCGAGCGCTTTGCGAAGGAACAGTCACTACCTTTGTTTACGTCTTAGGTATGGCGCGGCGCCACGAACGAGAATCGAACCCGGGCCTCCCAATCACAAAGCGAACGCTCTACCACTAGGCTACCGTGACCGGTAGTTGCTGAAAGAAGAAAATCAGCAGTCTCGTTTAAGTCATCATTTCCTAAGTTTTTTGGTTGATACAAGGACCTTGTCAGCAAAATAAAAAACTCACATGCTGACTGACGTTTTCATACTTATTGTTAGGCATTTATTTATTAATGAATTGTCGACGAATTTTCCTTTTTTTCCCAATGACAAGTAGCACATGGCGGGTGTGGCGGTTGGTAGGGGATGCTTACTCTTTCATGGTACCTGATCCTTCCTCTGAGGTTTTGGAGGCCCATGATTGCTCTGCTCTGATTTTGTATTGTTAAATGAACCTTTGAGCTTGAATACTGTTAATCTTCATATATTTCATTGTATGTATTCGAGTTCTTTCAAAATTATTTTCTACATGGAAGGTGGTACGGTCGACATAACTCTTCATAAGTTGCTTGAGGGAGGAGGCCTCCTCGAACTTCACAAAGCTAGCGGAGGGGACTACGGAGGAAATCAGGTCAATAAAACATTTTAAAATTTATTGAAGAATTATTCGGAAACAGTGTTTTGGAAATGGTCCAACAAAAATACCCCTCAGACTGGGTTGAAATTCTTACTAAGTTTGAAATTAAAAAAAGAGCAACAACCAAATCAGAGGACCAAGAAAAGGTTGTTATGAGAATTCCCGTTTCATTTGTGGAAGAATACAAAACAACGATGAAACATGACATCCAGGAAAAGATAAAATCCCTTGGCTATGAAGGGGAAGTTGAAATAAAAAAAGATAAGTTGTGCATGAAATGGAAACTTTTTAAGTCCTTCTTCGAATTGTCTTTACATGGTATTAAAAATTGTATAGAAAACATACTAAAATATGGGGGCAATATAGATTTTATATTGTTTGTTGGAGGATTTGCGGAATCACCCTATCTTATCCAAATGCTTAGGGAACATTTCAAAAACTTTAAGGTTCTTGTGCCAGAAGAACCATCTCTTGCTGTCCTGAGAGGAGCTATATTATTTGGGTTCGATCCAACAATAATTCAATCACGAATTTGTCGTTACACGTATGGCTTTGCCAATCAAAGACCATTCATTGAAGGAAAAGATAAAATTGAAAAGAAAACAAAACACGGTAAACGATTTTACTGTGATGACGCTTTTGATAAGCATGTCGAAATAGGAGAGATGCTTCGATTCGGGAAATTCCAAGAACCTAAAGATTATCACCCACTAAAAGATGACCAAGTATTGATTATGCTAGAACTATATGCATCAACTGAAAGGGATCCAGAATACGTCGACGATCCATCTTGTCACCTTGTTGGTGTAATGGAAATTGAGCTAACACCACGAAAACCGGGAGAAGATGGCACGGTGTTAGTTCGTGTCAATTTTAGTGGAACTGAATTGGAGATAGAAGCACATGAAAAAAGAACTGGAAATATTACTCGAGCAACATGCAATTTCTTAGGATAACTGCAGAGTTATGTTTGAATATATATCGGTTCTGTTTCAAATTTATATTATTTGTATCAGATTCAAACCAACATGAAAAGTGTTCTTGTACAGGAAATCAAACCAAGTTTTAGCTCACCTGTTCAAAATTTGTAAGGTGTCTTTCGTCGTTCTGGTCGTTGTCGTCGTTTACTAGAAAGTATCCTTAGGTAAAGGGAATTCTAGTGTCCAAATGAAGGCCACGCATTCTTCCAAAGGTAGATAATTATGAATAAGTGGAAAATTAATGGCATTCTTTAAAAAATCAACCACTGGGACAGGAAAGATGAAACTTACGTTGAATCATCCTCAGGTAGTGTACATTCAAGTTTGTTCAACTCATGACCTCTGGGGGTAGGGTTGGGCCACAATGACCAATCAAAGTTTCATACAGGAATATATAGGAAAAATCTTTAAAAATCTTCTTCTCAAGAACCATTGGGACAGGAAAGATGAAACTCATGTTGAATTATCCTTAGGTAGTGTAGATTCAAGTTTGTTCAAATTATGACCACCAGGGGTAGGGTGGGGCCATAACGGCAGATCAAAGTTTTACATAGGGAAATCGTTTTAAAAAATTCTTATCAAGTACTGCAAAGCCATGATTAGTGATATTTGATATATGGAAGCATCATCAGGTAGTGTATAATTAAATTTGTTCAAATCATAACCCCCAAGGGTAGGGAAGGGTCTCAATGGTGGATCAAAGTTTTACATAGGAAAATTAAGGGGAAAATCCCAATAACAAAAAAGCTATGTTTAGTCATTCATATTGGCATGTAAGCACCATCAAGTATCATGAGTACCCTTTGGAGTGGGGAGGAAAACAACCAGGAGTCAAAATCAAATCATTACAAAGTAATATATACAAACAAAATGTTTAAAAAAATCTTTAAAAATCTTTTTCTCAAGAACTTTCTCAAGAGGTTATATGCTGTATTGATATGGAAGCATTCTCAAGTAGTATTTGAATTCAAGCACCCCCCCCCCCTCGGTAATCTTTTCAATTCGGCGGATCTGATTTGTGCTTTTTCCTAGCTCAGCTGAGCGATGTGTATATTTAGTACATTTACTATATGCTTTTTATTGTTTTAAGTTATGCTCAATCGAAGAACATTGTAAATCAGAACTTGTAGTAGCCATTTGTATTCATTTGTGGTTGGATATATGTAGTTATTTCTTTTTTTTTTACATAGGCATCTTAAAGATTGGTGTTGTCAATGTTTATTTTTTCTCATATTGAATGAAATTTGATTGTACATTATAAATCAGATCTTGCCATTATTCATTGTTTTTTTTACACTTATCGTAAATTATATTACATTGAAGGATTTTTTGAGTCATTAATGCATTTATTTATATAGAGGAAAATAAAAAACCCACAATTTCAAACACGTTAATTAGCTCACCTGAGTCGAAGTCTCAAATGAGCTTTTCTGATAAAAAAAAATTCGTCCGTTTTCTCTCGTCGTCGTTGTAAACTTTTCACATTTTCATCTTCTTCCCAAGAACTGCTGTGCCAATTTCAACAAAATTTAGCAGAGAGTATCCTTGGGTAAAGAAGATTAAAGTTTGTTCAAATGAAGGGCCAGGCTCTCTTCCAACGGGAGATGATTATGAACTAATGAAAAATAAATGGCATCTTCTGAAAATCTTCCTCATCAGAACCAATGGGGCAGGAAAAGAGAAACTAATGTGGAAGCATCCTCAGGTAGTGTAGATTTAAATTTGTTTAGATCATGACCCCCGTGGGTAGGGCGGGGCCACAATGGCTGATTAAAGGTTTACATAGGAATATATAGGAAAAATCTTTAAAAATCTTCTTCTCCAGAACCACTGGGACAGGAAATATTGAAACTCATGTGGAAGCATCCTCAGGTAGTGTAGATTCAAGTTCGTTCAAATAATGACCCCTGGGGGTAGGGCAGGGCCACAATGGATGATCAAAGTTTTACATAGGAATATATTGGAATTAAAAAAAAAATCTTTTCCTCCAGAACAATTGGACCAGGAAAGATGAAAATCATGTGTAAGCATCCTCAGATATTGTAGATTCAAGTTTGTTCAAATCATGACCCCTGGGGGTAGGGCGGGGCCACAATGGCTGATCAAAGTTTTACATAGGAATATATAGGAATTTTTTTTAAAATCTTCTTCTCCAAAACCATTAGACCAGGAAAAATGAATCTCATGTGATAGCAGCCTCATGTAATGTAAATTCAAGTTTGTTCAATATTTATAAATTAAAATTTTAGTTTTGATAAAATTATATAGATAGAAAATGCTTCTTATTTGAAAAAAGCATCGACTGTGCTTTCAAACTTTGAATTTTTAGATGTATGCAAAGAGTACACAGTTTAAAATCATTTTATTTCTATGTTTGATACTACTGTAGTGTTTTCAAAAAGGACTTCCATAATTCTTTTTTATATGACTTCCAAAATGCTTTTATACAAAAATGTGAGATGAACACAATATTTCATTGTAGCATTCATTTTGTGTGTGTGTGTGTGAGAGAGAGAGAGAGAGAGAGAGAGAGAGAGAGAGAGAGAGAGAGAGAGAGAGAGAGAGAGAGAGAGAGAGAGAGAGAGAGATATATAAGTTATAAAAGAAAGTGGGTGTTAAATAGAGTAGGTAGCAAAACTAGTTTTAAGACAGGATTTATTGATGTTAGTCAGAGAGTATGTAGTGCCATTTTGCCAGGATGCGTTAAACTCATCTATTTTCTCACTTTCTCTAGCTGTATATTTCAATGATTTATAAATAATTTTAAATTCATTCAGAAAACTATGGATAGAGAGGCTGAGTTGTTGACAACGAACTCTGTAAATATATTGCTTCGTTGACATAAGCAAAATATTTAAAGATTTTGGTGATATTGAATTACTTTTATCTCCAACTATAAAATTTTTACAATGTAGATTTAATACAATGTCTTTTTGATGACACTGTCTAACAAAACCGTCTAGAAATTGTTTTACAACTGGACATTGCCAAATTAAATGAAATATTGTTTCTTCCTCTGCTACACAAAATGTACATAGGTTAGATTCTGTTTTACCTATCTTAAACAGAAGACTATTGGTTGTCAATATATAGTGATTAATTCTGTATTGAAGCCATTGTAATTTACTGTTTTGGGTTGTTAAAAAAGGCAGACAATAAATTTCTTTCCAGTTTGTATCTGTCAAGGTGAAAATTTTTTCCCATTTTCCCGTTTTATTACTTATTTATTTATAATATCATACATAGGCATTGATCCTTTTTTTGGTTATATCTAGGAATATCTAGTTTTTGAATAAACCCATTTCTACAAATGTTATACTTTTGTAAATCTGCAAGTAATGCTTGTCGTATGCCTGTATAAGTTATCATAATTGTATTGAATATTGTCTAGTGTTAGGAAGTTACTATTCTCATCTGAAAGATAATATACATATTTTATTCCCTTTAAATACCAGGACTTGTAGAATATTGTTTGATTTTCAATTTTGAAATTGTTGTTATGCCATAAAGGTTGACAGGCATATTCTCGCCAATTTTATCTCTATTTTCTCCTGAATGTCTTGGAAAGCTGTCAGAACATCTATCCAAAAATCATTTTGCATATTCTCTTGTAAATGTGACACATATTCTAGTACTGTATTTAAAAGTTTATCAATCTCAACAATATTTTCCAATAAATATTTCCACTTTGAGTTATCGTTATAAATTATTTTTCTTATCCATGTAGATTTTACAGCTGTTATGTAAGACACAATATTAACCAATTTTAATCCTCCCTGTGTATACTTCTGAGTAACAACTTGTCTTTTTATTTTTTCTACATTTGATTTCCATAAAAAGTTAAAAATCAGTTTGTTTACATCTTTTATTACACCTATGGGTGGGTTTGGTAAAGTAATAAATAAATGATCAAGCTGTGATATAAGTAGTGATTTAATCAATGTGATTCTTCCAATAGGAGTAAAGTTTCTATTTTTCCATTGCTCTATGATGGTCTTAATTATACCCCCCGCTTGAAAAGCGGGAGGGTATATAGTAATCGTTAATTCCGTCTGTCCGTCCGTCCGTCTGTCTGTACGTCCGTCCGTCCGTCTAGCTGTCCGTCCGTCCGTCTGTTACGCTTTGGGGTACCCATCTCTTATCCGCAACTCCTCTCATACCACTGAATGAAATTTGTTGAAACTTTCTCAGAATCTTTATTACATATTGCCATTGTGCACCTCCTATTTTACTTTTTGATCCGACACATATTTTGGGTTTCCCGGCCACAAGAAAACATGGACTTTTTCACCAGTTATAACCATATGGGAGGCGGGGGGTATCATTTAGTGAGCTCATCGCTCACAGTACCTCTAGTTTTAACCAGTTTTTGTCATAGTTCAATTTTGTGATTTTTTTCTAAGTCAACATCATAATAAATGCCTACATGTAAAAGTTTAAAGTTTGTTGTCCATTGAAATTTAAGGAGAAACTTGAAGAAGTTAGATAAAATTCCTTCCTGAGACACACAAGAAACTATATTATTTTGAAAAATGTTTATCCAGTTACAAAAACTTGGTCTAAAGTAAAAAAAAACAATCCAATGTTTCGTGAATTAAAGTCCAGGACACAGAGTCAAAGGCTTTCTCAAAATCTATCATGACTAATGTTCCAGGAATACCATGCAATTCTGTGTAGTGCATCAGATCGTATACAAGACGTGTATTCTCTCCAATGTATCTACCGGATATGAAACCTGTTTGATCTGAACTCACTATTTTAGTTAAAATTTGTTTTAATCTCTTTGCTGTACATCCCGATCTAATTTTAAAAATAATGTTAAGCAGTGATATTGGCCTCCAATTGCTTAGATGAAATTTACGTTTTCCTTCTTTTGGTATGCAGGTAATTATTCCTTGCTTTGGTGTGGAAGAAAATTTACCTATTTCATAACCATAATTCAAAGAGCGTACTACAAAATGACCCAAATTTCTCCAGAATACTTAAAAAAATTCTGTTGTGAAGCCATCACTACCTGGACTTTTGTTATTAGACAATGTCTTTAATACTGATAAGACTTTACTATATGAGATGATACCTTCCAACTGAAAACGTTCAGTGTCATCTAATTAAGGGACATTATATTCGTCAAGGGATTCTTTAAGGTTCAAATTAACATCCTCTAATATTTGAGGTGAAGTATAATGTTTTGTAAAATTTTTCAATTTCTTCTAGATTTTCAGATTGTTTATCTATTTCCCTTTCTTCGTTATTTTCACGTTTAATAAGTAATCTCATCACTTAAGTCTTTCTCTTTTTTTTTACACTTTCCTTTTGATAGCTTGCATATGAAATTGTTTTCGCTTTTTATCTCCATTAGGAGTGTCCATAATTCTTAATAATGGCTGTAGAAGACCCCCCTTTTTTATTCAGACTTTAGGTTAGTCATTGAATTTCTAGCATTACACGCATTAAATGTGTCTGGTGATTTATTTTATACTGATTTATAATCATACTGGCGTAACCATTATAATAATTTTACTGATGCCAACTCGTTCGGACTGCTTCGTTTTACTCCTCCATCTTTGTAGAAACAAGAAGAAATTTATGATGACATTTTTGAGACAAATATGAAAGTGCGTGACATATTTTCAAACCGAAGTAGTGACATTTACCCAAAACATCACTAAAGAAATAGGATTAAAATGATTTGCTTTTATAAATTTTAGATATCACGTTTTTGCAAATACACAGTAATAGCAGCAATAGAATTCGGTACAAAATACAGTGGCTATGCATTTGCATTGAATAGGTCAGATACTACAATAGAACTACCAACATGGTCATCTGGGATCACGATGACAACCAAACCACATACGGCAGTTTTTTTAAAACGAGATAAGACCTTCCACAAGTTTGGATACGATGCCATTGCATACATGCAGGAAAATCCATATGAAGAGGATCTTGACAAATTTTATTCCAAGATTTTAAAATGCGTTTGTATAAAACAGGGGTAGGTCCGTAGGTCCTTGAAATCTTTTACTATTATCTGACTAGGTGTTGATTCAGATAATAAAAGCATGCAGAATCAATCTTCAGGAATCAAAAGAAATACAAGAGGCCCACGGGCCTTAAAGGTCACCTGAGTATCATGTAACTACTCTCCAACAATTAAATTTGGTTCATGTTTCAAACCAGCGGCCAGGAAATTCACAACTTTGAAAGAGGAACCATTGCTTATCATAATTATAAACTAAGCATGCTTACTCTATTTACTTAATACCCAGAAGTAGATCGGAATAACAAAGAGAAAAAGCACTTCCACTTTATAACCAGTTGTGCACACCACCCTAAATGAACCACTGACCATGGGGCCACATATTTCAAAATTCTGGAAATTTTATCATAAATTTTATTTCATCAGAAATGGTTGATTAATACCATAGAGCAGATTTCGAAGAAGACTATGTACCCCCCCCCCTTCGGTACCCCTGAACCAGGGGGGCATGAAATTAACTATTTTTGATGAGGCACTCTTGCTTATCATAACTATATAAACTTGGATCATTAGCATAATACCTAGGTGCAAAAAAAAAAAACAAATTAAAAAAAAAAATGTTTTTTCACTAGATAATAAAATGAGCCCCCTCCCCCCAAAATGGCAAATCCCCTGACACAGGGGCCATGAAAAACACAAATTTGGTCGAAGCATTATAAATATATACTAAGTTAGTTTATTTAATACCCAGGAGCTGAGAAGCTTTTGATAGAATTAATGTATTTTCACTGTATAATCATTAGAGCCCCGCCATAACACCAGAGCTCCTGACCCTGGGGCCATAAAATTCATAATATTGGAAGAAACACTCTTTCTCATCACAACTATTTACTTAGTTAGTCTATTTGATTCCCAGGAGCAGAGAAGTAGATTTCCAAAGATTTAATGCATTTTCAGTTTTTCATTACATAATCAATAGAGCCCCGCCCTAACACCAGAAACCCTGACCCTTGGGCCATAAATTTCACAACTTTGGAAGAGGCACTCTTGCTCATTATAACTATGTACTTAGATTATTTAATACTCAGGAGCAGAGAAGAAGATTTTCAAAGAATTAATGCATTTTCACTATATAATTGATAGAGCCCTGCCCTAGCACTAGAACTCCTGACCCTGGGGCCATGAATTTCACAATTTCGGTAGAGGACTCAATGCTCATTACATTCATGCCAACAGTTTGCCTGCTTGATGTCCAGGAGTAAATAAGATTTTTAAAGATTTTTATTGATTCTAGCTGTTTTGGTCCCATTCCTCAGGCCCCAGGGGGTGACCATAAAATTCACAATTTTTATTCCCCTTCACTCATAGATTCTGTATACCAAATTTGGTTGAAATTGGTTTAGTGGTTTCAGAGATAAGCTGAAAATGTTCAAATGTTAACACACGCCACACGCCACACGACGGACGACGACGGACGAAAACGGATAGCAATACACTGTAGGTCACCTGAGTTTCTCAGGTGAACTAAAATGTTTATAGAAATTAAAAGTTTACAATTAAGCTTATCAGGAAGAACCATACTTACAAATATTCTGATAAATTGATGCATGAACATGTAGTCTTTCTATGTGAAGATTTCTTTGTCAATAAAATTAATTTGTGTTAACCCTGTCGGTTTCTTTTTGTTTTATCTATCCTTTTACAATACAATAATAGCTTTCACACTGCGTGTTGTTTCAATCTAATTTTCTACAAGTTGAATTTAATTCCCTTTTCACAATTTATCACTGGAAACTAAAATTCAAGATGTAACAGGTCAGAAAAGTTTACCTGCAATAGTAGTTTTCTCAAGTGTAATTCAGTTTTTTTACGATTATCCGATTTTAAACTTTGACAACCGTTTTGGTGAATCGTCTTTTGAGATGAGTGATATATTAATTTTGTGTAATAACCGTACCTGCCATATTTAGCCTGAAGTCTAAATACTTCATGAGAGAGGCTGCTGCTAAAATATGCACTTACATTAATCTCAATTTTACCTCTTACTACATGAATACATCACTGACATGTAAGTGAAACATGTCTTGAAGTTGTAGAACTCCAAATGTTCCAATGATTTGTATAACTAATGATTTTAAAAAGTATATAATAGGCTGCTATACCGGTCAATCAAATAGCAATAGCATTAGAACCGGAAGCAGCCAGCGTGTTATGTCGTACAATTGAAGACTGCGTCTCATCGAATGATGGAAGTAGAGGTGTAAGGAAAACTTTTGATTCGATATCAAACAAATCTACCTATCTGGTCGTAGATAAGGGAGGTAAATTAGATAAAGTAAAATCGTCCGATATTTTTGAAAGCATTTTGATCATTTCTTTATGTTGATAGCAGAAAATGAATATTTTAAATCTTTTGGCTATGAAAACGAAGTAGAAGTTAAAAAGGATAAGCTTTACATAAAATGGAAACGTTTTAAGTCTTTCTTTGAAATTTTTTTAGAGGAATTAAAGACTGTGTTGAAAGAAGGATATGGAGATAACGAACAGTATTCAATCTCGAAGTCCATAAAACAATACAAAATAAGAGCAGAGCAAACACTGACTTCCGAAACATCAGAGGTGGGATCAGGTGCCATGGAGGAGTGAGCATCCCCTGCTGACCGGTCACACCGCCGTGTGCTCCTTGTTATGATCAGGAAATAACGGAACAATCCATCGTCAATTCAGTGTGTAAATAATGGACTAACAATTGGTATGAAAAACGTCAGTCAGCATTTGACTCAATAATACATGTAAATTGTATTTGCTGACAAGGTCATTGTATCGACCATAGAACTTACGAAATGATTACTTTAAACAAGACTGTTGAAAGTGTTGTTTCATCAACTTGCTTGTCAATAATTTACCTCGTTTTAGAAATTGTTCATACGTAGAGCATGCTCTTGCGAAAACATGTTAGAATATGGAAATAATACAAAAACAATTCTACTTGTTGGAGGGTTTGCAGAATCACCTTATGTTATTCGAATGCTCAGGGAACATTTTAGTAAATTTAAAGTTCGTGTGCCAGAAGACCCAACTCTCGTTGTGTTGTTTGGGTTCGAGCCTACTATTATTCGATCAAGAGTTTGTCGATACACCTAAGGCTTTGCAAATCAGAAACCGTTCGTTAAGGGCAAAAATAAGATTGAAAAGAAAACAGAATACGACGGACGATTTTACTGTGATGACGCTTTTGGAGAATAGGGGAGATGCTCCAGCTTGGACAATTTCAAGAGCCGAAAGATTACCATCCATTGAAAGATGACCAAGTACTTATAATGCTTGAAATATACGCCTCAACAGAAAAAGATCCAAAGTACGTTGACGACCCATCTTGCCACTTAGTTGGTGTAATGGAGATTGAAGTGAAACCCTGAAAACATGAAGAGGATGGAACTCTCTCAGTTCGTGTCAACTTTATTGGCACTGAACTGGAAATAGAAGCACATGAAAAGAGAAAGGAAGTATTACCAGATCAACATGCAATTTCTTGGGATAATTACTTTTATGAATATCCAATTGGATTTGTTCTTTCTTTGAAGAGGCATCTAAAATACATTTAACTCACAAAAACATGATTTAAACATTACTTGACAACCATAAATAAAACAATGGATAAATGATTAGTCTGAGATGAACTCTAAGACAACAAATTTTCATTTTTTGTATGTAGAGTTTGGGATTTTGCTTGTTTTTTGTATTGTTTTTTTTACCAAACAAGCATTACCATGAGATTAAAACAACAATAATGATATGAAACCATATCATTTTAATATAATCTATGAAACAAAGAGGCATACAATTCTTTTTATATAAAAGAAAATAGCATCTGTTTTTATTGTATCGATCAGATTAAGGGTATCCGGAACACAAAATTACTTTTTAAATCCTCAAGAGAATAAGTACTAACAAAATAGCTTTTTATCTTTTTTAAGATGAAAATTGAATTTGGAGGGACTTTTTGACATTAAAAAAAACCCATTCAAATTATTCTAAAGGATTCTAAAAGCCATTAAACATCATGTTAAGCTGCAATATTTAATGTTACTGTTACATTCATCATGACTATTGTTTCAATAATGTTTCTTTTTACTTTATTAGATTCAAATAATAAATCTAGTGAGTAAATCAAACATTAAAGAGTTTTGTGTGGAGCCAGAAAGTTTTTTATCTTTCAGACTAAGATAGATTTTAGAAGAAAATAATGAACTATGAATTCAATTAAAACCTCTAACCCATTGTTTTTTCATTTATTACCTGTCTTATATCCATTTGAGAATCTTGCTATGGTGGGGGGGGGGGCACCATTAATTACAAATTTATACCTGACGTATGATCATAATCAGGAATATTTGTTTTGTTTAAGCAACCACGATGGGCCAGTCTACCGCAGTGGGATTCGCAACCAGGACGTAAGGACTCTTAAATTTGCACTTCTGCACCCTGCTGAAAACAATGAACAACGCATATACATATACATGTACTTTCAGTATGTAGAGCAACAGCAGTGACTCCACTCATCTTTACTTCACTGTCTTGTCAATCAGCAGTTTCAACTTGACTACAACACTTTTTGTCGAGTGCATTGTTGTACACATGACTAAATTGACATCTCATAATCCTGGCTAGCGTTGATTTAATTGAATACTTTATAAAGCCACTTTATATATTGTGAAAGGAAGTGATTTTTCACAGAAAATGTACATAATATACACTTCCCTATTTCATACAGTTGTCATAACACATACACAAATAAGTAATACTAATCACTAATCTATTCTAATCTAATCACCTAATCTAAATAACTTAGAGAGCACAATAAGCATAAGTGTTATTCATCTTAGTTTAATTGCGATATTTTTGTATGCGAAATAATATGGTTCATCTATTAGTTAAAGTGCGATAACCTTATATCACATAGATGGGAAAGAAGCCACGAAAGCCCCAAATTTTTTTTAAATAAATCATTCTAATAACGTATTAAATTAGACTAATATAGATTTAATTGACAACAAAAAATCATATTTTGATAATATTAATTTCGAATAAATAGTGTTGGAAGAAAAAAGTTTTATTTGGGTAACAAAAAGAGCTGCAACAAAGCGTAAGAATAGTGCCACATATTGTTATTCAATATCTTTATTTTAACATTTTTTAACAGTTTTTGAAGTAAATTATATATTGATTTGCTTTCTAAAATTCATGTTGGTTTTCCAGAGAAGGTAATCTACGATGTTCATTAAAATACATACTTTATTTAAAAAAAAATTATTGAAATTCTGCATATTTGAGAAAAAACTGCATCAAAAGCTTTGAAGTGTTTTATTTAAGCATTGAATTCATATTTTGGGATGTTTTCGGTCCTAAAACACACCTGGCCTTGCCGACAAATTAGATACCATTTTTTATAGGACCGAAGACATCCCAAAATATGATTCAATGCTTATACATTCTCTAATTTTCCTTTATCATAATTAATTACGTTCAATTTTAATGGGAATTTAGCGCCCTTTGGTATTGGTGTACTTAATAAACGTAATAGCCGTTCGTGACGTTGGAAAGTGAAATGACGCAAATAAACATTGCGAGGGAAAAAATGACAAATTAATTTTTAATGCACATTTGTTGTATTTTATGTTAATTTTAAAAGGGTAATTTTTTAAAATGAAATTGAGTCAAAACAATATACATTTTGTTGTTCCTAAATTTTGAAAATGCATGTAGTTCCTATTGTGTATTCAAACGCGCGGTGACAAGGTTTCGCGTGTGTTATAGAAATTTGAGCGTCGTGAATTTCTAACGGATTTCATAAAGAAAATTAACTGAATGTAAATATTTAAATTTAATGAACTTGTTTTCATGTAAAACGTGGCAACGTTATGCACTTTTTTACTTTAGAGATACTTAGTGCATATTGGCTATCATCACGTTATCACAGTTGTACTAACATAGATCCATGTCATATACTTTCTCTTCCTTAAAAAATAACCAATATTAAACACTTTCAATGATGAAGTCATCGGTACTTAAAACTATGTATTAACTATGTAATTTCCTAATCCTATTTTAATAGCTCCCTTTTCTCTTTTTGCCTATCGGCGCTCTGTGTATTGTGTCGATATCACCCTCATTTTGCTTTCTTTGCCGTAGGATTTGAGGGTAAGTCTTTAACTTTTAAAAAAATCATGCGAGTGAAAATAAACGATAATCTTTTATCCCCAAAAAATTGCTTAACGTATACGCAGGTAGAAGCTGTGATTGTTACAACCAATTCTAGATAATGAAACCCTGTCTATAAATTTATTGCATATAGGATTCAAAACCTGTCAACAAATGTTTGATTGAAATTCTTATCGGATAATGAATTGACAGAAAAATCAAGGATAACTAACGTTTACGATGGGAAACTGTTGTGCAAAAAATAATACACAGACGGTATGTGAATGTTTATTTACTTTACAAATGTTATCAAATCTGGCAAGAAAACAAAACAGAACGTTTTTTCCACACTTTCTCTATTCTTGTATAATCTAAAGACTTCTAAAGGGAAAACTTTAACATATCACATACTAGTAACTACTTTTGAAATATTTAATTGTTGCTGAATAATAATATATGAATTAGTTGGATAAGCATTTTATTTGAGAGCATAACGTTCAAATCAAAGTGACATACACGTTCGATGAATTCAGGAAACATACTTTTTTATTTTTTGAAGAGAACCGTCGTGTATCAACACACGAATGACTATGAAAATATTGCAGATAAACATGTAAGTACTTATACAGCCGTTGCTTTCTCAATTTTTTTGGACAAAATCAACTACTAAATACTTATAAAGATGATAACGAATAGTGATTTAAATACAGTAAACAAACATGTACAAATCGAGAACGCAGATCCCTGAAAAAAAAATAAAAATTTGGGACTTGAAGTCATTATAATATTATACGTACAGTATTAGAAAAATAGATTGACAAATCAATAAAACAATGGCGCATTGGTTATAGCCTTTTCAGTAGAATAAGGAGTGACCTACGGAGTTGCTCTTTGCGTCCCTTGTTGGAATTTCACTGCTGGAGGTTGAGATTTGTCATTCGGACGAGAAAACATAACCCTGAAACCCATTGTCGCAATCGATGCTATAACGTGAAGCATATGGAGATAACGAACAGTAAGACCAAGATCAAAAGTCCATCAAATAATAAAAAATAGGAGCAGAGCAAATAGGACCCCTTAAACATCTGAGGTGGGATCAGATGCCATGCATGGAAGAGTAAACGTCACATGCCAACCGGTCATGTCCGCCGTGTGCTCCTTATCATGATTGGGAAATAAATTAAAAATCGGTCGTCAATTCAGTGTATAAATAATGAACTAACAATTTGTATGAAAACGTCAGTCAGTATTTGAATCAGACCATAGAACTTAAGAAATTATGACTTAAACGAGACTGCTGAAATTCTCGTTTCATCAACTTGTTTGTCAATAATTTACATCGTTTTAGATATTGTTCATACGTAGAGCATGCTCTTGCGTACCGAATCAAATGAGATATATAAACTCCGTATGCAGGTGATGATGCATACCGTATAACGGGTATTTTCTGCGGATGGAAATTTTTGCGATTTAACCCCTAAAAGGTAGCAAATTAATTTCTGCGGTTGCACTTTACCCCAAAAAATTATACACGGGATGTATAGGATCACCAAACTCTAAGATTTATTAGAAAACTGCCATGATTACGTTTTGTAAATTCATTCAGGGACATGAATGAAACGTGCATGAGAACAGGTATTGCGCTATTAAACTACTAGCTTTTAGTCACTCTTTGTAAAATTATGCCTAGTCTTGAAATTATTTATTGTAGCAACAGAACTTGTCCAGTCAAACAATGATTAAAATCTTTAATCTAACACCGCAGACGTTCATTAATATGAACTATCCAAATAATTTTAATAAGTATATAGATAATGATAATTAATACTTCCAAGCCATAATCTAAAATACACATAATTAATTGCCATTAAAATTAATTCGGGAGTTTCATTTTAAGCTAAAACAAACAGTTGCATAATCAACCACCCAAATATCGCACGTGTCACGCATTGAGGTGTAACTAATACTGTCAGTCGTCTGATTTGAATGAAATTCACGACACAAGCAGTAATATTAATCACGGTCTCAAGACAAAGCACAAAATTGAAAAGTGGGAAAATAAGAAAGAAAGAAAAACTGTCACATTTTGTTTGCAGCTATCGGAGTTTCGATGTCATCCGAATATTCTCGCGAACGAAGACAGGTCCACGCGTGAGTCTGCAGACACACCACTTCTCATACTTGCATGTATAAAATACCTGAAGGCATAGTAAAATATTTTGCGATTACATCATACATATAATTTTTGCGGATTTGTCCTATCCGCAAAATTCAGCAAAATTGGACAACCGCAGAAAATACCCGTTATACGGTAGTTAAGAGAAGTTGACGATTGAAAAAATAGTCATCACGTTCATTATAGAACTTGGTTTTTTAGATTACCATTACCACCTTTTTCAAGTAAAATATCAAATTATGAAATTATAGATGTGTCTGACTCTGTTGTATTCCTTTTCTCAAGCTCACCAGGATATACCGTATCGACATAAGAATAGAAATTACTATTGTTAATTGACAATATGTCGTCGATTGATTGATTGATTGTATATTGTTTAACGTTCCTCTCGAGAATTTTTCACTCATATGGAGACGTCACCGTATGCCGGTGAAGCGCTGCATATTTTATCTATAGTCGGCACTGAGGACCATTAGCAGCGCGGGATCTTTTTCGGGTCAATATCTACTTTGACACGGGGTCTTGATTTATACAGTCTCATCCGAAGGATTGGAATTCATGCTACGCAGTGGATTTGAACTGAGAATCAGCTCCTTTTTCCGCGACGCATTATCAGAGGTTCTAACCACTGCGCAATGCGTACGACTGGCTCATATGAGGGAAATATTCTCAAAAGAGGCGTTAAACAAACAAACAAACAAATATATAACACAGAAGAATCAAGAGCTACTGTCAGCACAGTGCTCACAAAATGACACCCACGTTCCATGTAACAGATGGACACAAGTTTTATGACGGACATTCCCAGCTCTATATATATCTCACTTTTCCAGAACAGGAATTTAAAATAACTTAAAACTGATATAGAGAAATGACGCATAAAACAGACACACACACCCTCATATACACATTCCCTCGAGCTCACACCCTTTCACACAACACATCATAATCCTCATAGTATATCAAAATTAAAAAAAAAAACCCGCATATATTGTAAAGTCCAATGACTTCATTGATCAAGTGTCGGACAGAGATACTCTTTATTTAAAGAGTTGCACAAAATCACTCCGGAAAGTAATTGAGTCGATTATTGTGAAAAAAAGTGGTTGGGAAAGCCTAAGTATTATTTTATTGGTTATCTAACAACAAAGCTTTATGATAGGCCTGGTGACTTTAACTTTTTAAACGTCAACTTTCTTTTCTTGTGCAGCAATATACATATGTCTATGGGTTTTATTTATCTTATCGCAGTTGATTCGATACGCAAGAGCATGCTCTACGTAAGAACAATATCTAAAACGCGGAAAGTTATACACATATACAAGTTTTTGAAACAAGAATGCTAGATGTTTCGTTTAAAGTCATCATTTCTTAAGTTCTATGGTCGATAACATGACGTTGTCAGCAAATACAATCCGTGAAATGACGTACGTACTTATTCTACATGTATACACACTGAATTGTCGATGGAATTTTCCATTCTTTACTGATCATGACAAGGAGCACTCGGCGGAAGTGACCGGTCGACATGGGATGCCAATGTTTGGCTATGGCGTACAGAAGTACACCCCAGGAATCGACAAAATTTTCGCCAAATATGATTATGATGGGAAAAGAAATTAAACTTCCATTACAAGTCTTATATTCTGATCCAGAATGTTCAGAAAAATGTGTTTCATATGGTGATTACCTGTATACTCTGAGAGAGAACCTGTTCCAGTCACATCAGATACGTACATGATCCCACCTCTGACTTTGATGATTTAGTGGTCCGTGTCTGTTCTGCTCCAATATTGTATTTTTTAATGAATTTTTTTAATCTTGAATACTGTCCGTTATAACCATATATTTCATTGTAAAAGCACATATTTAACAATAATTTCAATACCTCAAACATTTGAGGATATTTTTTGTTTTACTGAAACGAAAATTTATACAAAAAAAGCTATTGAAAATTAACTTTTCATCCAAAATAATATTCTAGTTAAAGAGCACCCCATATTTGTTAAAATTAAATATCCTCAGTCACATGTAATCATTATGGTTTAGGTCAGTATTTTCTACAACATACGTAATATAATGCACTGTAGGTCAGTCAAGAGAAATGAAAACAAAATTTGGTAAAGACAACCAATAAAATTAATGATTAAGCTTGAACACTCGCCATGTTATGTAGCCCGTTTGGAGTTTTTCTTTTTCGACTTCGTATATAGTGTATTCATATGAGAGCAACATTTATAGTTTAGAGTAAATCGTATAGCCTTTTCGTGGATTTCAGTTTTTCTTCCCGCTCTCATGATCTGGATAATAACATGTAATTGAAAATGATTCACTATTTTTTCACGGGGTAATACTTTTTCGCGGAATCAGAAATTTAGATTTAAACGAGGGTACACAATAATGTTAATTTCTTGGATTGCCATATAAACGAGGGTACAAAATAATGTTGATTTCTTGGATTGCCATATAATTAATGTCTTATAAATAATTTGTAAAATTTTATGTATTTGATTCTTAAAGTACACTATTATTCTGTTAAAATGTTGACTGCGTAATAAACCAACCTGGAAAATGCACGTCTACGGTAGTTTAAATTATCTCTTTAAAACATGTATATGAAGAGGTAAACCTTTCACTTATGTGAAAGTCTCTAATATTTCAGTCTCCTGGTCCCAACGCACATGTTTATACCGAAATCCAAGTAAGCAAGGGCTCGATAATCTTTCTTATAGAGGAACTGAAACGAATGCTTTACTATCAATTAAAGTCAAGGTTATACTCAAAATATACAGTGTTGCAATAAAAAAAATTCTCTTGTCCTATCCATATTTATCATAGATCTCATATGTTAATAAATCATTTATTGATATATTGATATATATGTTTTTAATATGTTGATCTAAAGGAATATAAATACCAGCATGGATTTAATGCATGTTTCATAATTATAGTGCATTCTATTAGATTGTTCCTATTTGTCAGTCTTAAATGGTCTACTCTATATAGTTCATACATGTATTTCAACAAATTATATAGATAAAAATATTAACAAATTCGAATAAGCATGATTGTACTTCGAATAAAAACTTTGAATATTCAGATACGCGTAAGGAATGTACAGTTTAAAATTAAACTGATTTCATTTTCTTTCTATGTTTGAAGCCAATATAGTATTTTAAAACATTCTGCTAAACCATTGTACTTTCATATTTACGCATGTAAAAGACCTTGTTTATCATACAGACTTTAGGTTTGTGATCGAATTCCCAATATTTTTAGTGGTTTATTCTGTACAAATTTATAAACATACTGCTCTATCTTAATGCTATTTTTATGATGCCAACTCTGTAAGAGTAAACTATTACTTACTTTACCTTTTATGTACTACAATGTACTTTGTATACTGTATATGCATTTGATCAGCCTATAAATTCTTGGTGAATCCAAACTGATATTTGTGCACTCTATCGTCTTTGTAGAAACAAGAAGAAATTTATGATGACATCTTAGAGACAAATGTGAAAGTGAGTAACATTCTTTCAAACGAAAGTATTGGCATTTATCCAAAACATCACTTTAGAAATAGGATTAAAATGATTTGTATTTATTTCAGATTCCAAGCGTTTGCAAATACCCAGTAATGGCAGCCATAGACTTCGGTACAAAATACAGTGGCTATGCATTTGCATTGAACAGGCCAGACACCACAATACAACTACCAACATGGTCATCTGGGATAGCAATGACAACCAAAGCACCTACGACAGTCTTATTTAAACCAGATAAGACCTTCTTCAAGTTCGGATATGAGGCCATTGCATACATGCAGGAAAATCCATATGAAGAGGATCTTGACAAATTTTATTTCTTCCAAGATTTTAAAATGCGTTTGTATCAAACAGAGGTATGTCCTTAGGTCCTTGCATTTACCATTTTCTGACTAGGTGTTGATTCAGATAATAAAAGCATGAAGAATCTACTTCTTGGAATGATAAGAAATAAAATGTTCATAGAAATTAAAAGTCTAAAAGGAAGGTTATCAGGAAGAACCATACTTACAAAGCTTCTGATAAATTGATGCATTTGGTCTTTCTATGTAAAGATTTCTTTGTAAATAATATGAATCTGTGATAACCCTGTCGGGTTCTTTTTGCTTTATCTATCCTTTTACAATATAATAAGTTTTTGCAATTCGTGTTGTTTCAACCTTTTTTCTAGAAGTTGAATTTAATTCCTTTTCAGGATTTATCACTGGAAACTAAAATTCAAGATGTAACAGGTCAAAAAAGTTTACCTGCAATAGTAGTTTTCTCAAGTGTAATTAAGTTTTTTTACGATCATCTGATTTCAAACTTTGACAACCGTTTTGGTGAATCGTGTTTTGAGATGAGTGATATATTTTGGGTAATTACCGTACCTGCCATATGGAGCCTGAAGGCTAAATACTTCATGAGAGAGGCAGCTGTAAAAGTATGCATTTACATTGAACTCAATTTTACCTCTTATTTTATGAATAAATAACTGTCATGTAAGTACACATATGTCTTGGCGTTGTAGAACTGCAATTGCTCCATTGATTTGTATAACTAAGTATTTTCAAAAATATATAATAGGCTGGTATACCGGTCAATCAAATGGCAATAGCACTAGAACCGGAGGCAGCCAGCGTGTTATGTCGTACAATTGAAGTGTTCGTTTCATCAAATGATGGAGTTGGAGGTGTAACTAAAACATTTGGATCAATATCAGACAATAATACCTATCTAGTCGTAGATATGGGAGGTAAATTAATCAATCGTTTAATCGTCCGATATTGTTAAAAAAAAATTAAATATTTTTTTCAATGTTGATGACAGAAAATAAACATACATGTTGTACATTTATGTTCTGTACAAAAGGACACTCAAATGAATGTATTACATAGTTAGAATAAATACAAATAAAAAAGCATTTATTTTTAGAATTTACATGTATTTATTCAGGTACATTTTAAGACTTTTAAAAGCTGTACATGTTAAATTATATAAAATGTTTTAATTGTATAGGTGGTACGGTAGACATAACTCTTCATCAGATCGTTGAAGGGGGAGGACTCCGTGAACTTCACAAAGCTAGCGGTGGGGACTACGGAGGAAACCAAGTCAATAAAAGATTTATAGAATTCATTGAAGAACTATTCGGAAGCAATGTTTTGGAAATGGTTAGGCAAAAATACCCCTCAGACTGGGTGGAATTTCTTACTGATTTTGAAATCAAAAAGAGAACAACAACAAAATCAGAAGACCAAGAAAAGGTTGTTTTGAGAATTCCTGTTTCATTTGTGGAAGAATACAAAACATTGATGAAACATGACGTCCAGGAAAAGATAAAATCCCTCGGCTACGATGGAGAAGTTGAAGTAAAGAAAGATAAATTGTCCATGAAATGGAAACATTTTAAGTCCTTCTTTGATTTTTCTTTACATGGCATTAAAAACTGTATTGAAAACGTTCTCAAATATGAGGGCAATATCGATTCAATACTATTTGTTGGAGGATTTGCAGAATCACCCTATCTTACACAAATTCTTAGGGAACATTTCAAAAACTTCAAGGTTCTTGTGCCAGAAGAACCATCTCTTGTTGTCTTGAGAGGAGCCATATTATTTGGTTTCGATCCAACCATAATTCAATCAAGAATTTGTCGTTACACGTATGGTTTTGCCAATCAAAGACCATTCATTGAAGGGAAAGATAAAATTGAAAAGAAAACAAAGCATGGTAAACGATTTTACTGTGATGACGCTTTTGATAAGCATGTAGAAATAGGAGAAATGCTTCGATTCGGGAAATTTCAAGACCCTAAAGATTACCACCCACTAAAAGATGACCAAGTATTGATTATGCTCGAACTATATGCCTCAACTGAAAAGGATCCAAAATACGTCGACGATCCATCTTGTCACCTCGTTGGTGTAATGGAAATTGAGTTAACACCACGAAAACCGGTAGAAGATGGTACGGTGATAGTTCGTGTCAATTTTAGTGGAACTGAATTGGAAATTGAAGCACGTGAAAAAAGAACTGGAAATATTACTCGAGCAACATGCAATTTCCTAGGATAAATGCAGAGTTATCTTTGAAAATGTTTATCTGAATATATCATTTCTGACTCAAATTTATATTATTTGTGTCAGATTCAAAATTAATTGTCTTGAAGAAAATTTTCTTTTGTGCTAGAAATGAAACCAATTTTTTAGTACTTTTTTTAAGTTTTGCCCTTTTGAAGAACATTGAACATCAGCACTTTTTTTTTTAAAATCGCAATTTAAAGATTTTGTAACTATGAAATATTGCCAATTCTAACTCATATATTGAATGATATTTATCAGAAAATAATTACTCTGATCTTGCCTTCAACAAATTCACTAATATTTTTTCTTCAAATATGTTTTTCCGTGAACTATATTCGATTGATATTCGACTGATCATTTTTGGGAATCATAGTATTGTTCATGATTAAAGAAGACAATATTATTGACTCTTTTATATAATTTGTATTTGTGTTATATGGATAAAAAGAAAATCATCAAAGCAACGATTCGTGTTTTTTTAATGAATTATAATTATCTTCATGTTCATTGCCAGGCAAAGAAACTTGTTTGACTTGTTGACCAGCCCTTTTGTTTTTAATTTTTATCCATCGCCATTTACATAATGTACGAGGGTTGTCCCGTAAAATCGTGGACAAGTTGTCTAGTTTGAAAAATAATCATCAATGCGTTCTGAAATTTTCACCACTTTTTAGTAGCTAAATTATGAATATACATAGCAAATTTCAAATAGATATATGCATAGGTAAACAAATTGTGATATTTTATGTTATGTACTGTATCGCACTACGGCGCACGGATGATAACGTCAAAGTGTCTAAAACAGCGTCACGTTTCATTTTGCTAAACTTAAATTTGGATAAGCCCTACTTAAATTTAGAAATTTTTATTGATTTACATATGTGAGTATCTATAACCAGTTAAGAAACCAATGTGGCACACTCATGCGATCTTCTGAATATTTATTAGCAAGTTACAGACAGTATTCTCACCATCATTCAACTAAAAGAGAATCTCACATCGACGGTCGACAGTGACAGCGTCCTTTGCTATTACAAATGGCAGTCTGTCCATATGTTTTGTACTATCTGGGGACTCGACCACGAAGACTTCACTAAGAAAACTTTCATTTCATTTATATACTAAAGATCTGGTGATATTTTTCACATTTTCTTTCTCCTGTATTCATTTAAAGTCTCTTAAGGCGTCATTACAACATCCTAATCTACTTAGTATCTGAACTGCTCTCCGGTGCGCCGTAACGTCATAAAAAGTCGCCATTTTTCGTGTATTGCGTTTATTACTTTCCCATTTCAAATGCTCAGGAAACTGCCAAAAATTAACCAAATGCATTGAAATTTTTAAAAAGACGACAGAATTGATTAAGGAATGGAATAAGGACAATTTTCATCCTAATCTTATGCATTGAAAACTTTTATTACGAATTAATTCGTATGTCTTCTCTAATATAACCTTGCTCTTTTAACCGTGCGCCGTAGGACAATAACTTGTGCACATTCAAGCAGAATAAAATCTTTATTTTTGAATGTATATTTAAAAAAACATTATGTTTCACTTAAATATGATAAATAAACATTTACTGAAAATTTCAGCTTAGTGCGCCTATTACTTTTCGAGAAAAACGCTTTGTCCACGATTTTATGGGACAACCCTCGTATATACATGTCTTTCTAAACTAAAACCACATTGAGAATCCAGTTCATCTTTTACATCACATATTGAGATAAAAATAAACAATATTAAAAAACATTTGCTATACTACGAGTTATTATAAGTACGATGATCATACCCTGTTTTTATATATATATAAAATACGGTTTAAGTCTGTTGAGCAGGTTGGGACCACTCGTCCAATTGGAATAAAATAAAAGCCCGTTTGGGATAAACTGTCTCAACAGGGATATCAATTTACATTTGCTCGAAGAGGGTACAGTTCTTAAGGAAGAAAAGTGTAGGTAACAAAGAGCTCTTGCGTTTAGAGTTTTAAAAGTTTAAAGGATAATTCTAATTCATAACCATAAAAAGTATGCATCAAGCTTGAATTAAGCTTTATGTAGTTTGATATGATCTGATACTAAGATTTTACAATCATTTTAATTAGACCTTCGATGTTTGTGGTTGTTAGGATTTTTTTTAAAATAGACAATAGCTTAATTTACATACAAGACATAATCTTATATAGGGACCAAGTAAAGAATTTATTTTGTTTACTAGTTCGAAAAGAAATGTGGAGTAAGGATGATTTTTTAATGTTCGCGATTATGTTATGAAAAATATTTTAATACCAGTTTGTTACAAGAGCTGAATTATCTTTGAGCGTACATTTTGTTTTTAGGGAAGACAAGTTTGATGACTTAAACTCATATTTAAGCTTGGCTTTTCCGAACAAATAAATTTACAAATATGGATTTCATATATTATAAAGTTTAAGAGGGAGATGTAATTAGAATTTTCGATTTGATCAATTCAATCTGGTTTAATTACATTATATGCCACTATTATCCATTTTTACTAACGTAGACATCCATAACGCAATTGTCTTTCATTGGTGTAATAATGTACATGTACTTAAATTGCCTAACACAACTCTCAGAGAAAATAAAAACAATTTTAAACAATCAAACTTCAATAGTAAAAATAAACATTTAATTCAACGTCATTTTCATGCAAATACAATCATTATTCTCCATTTGAATAGGACCCCATCCTTTTCAGGACTACTTACCAGTAGTCCTGAATAAAACTGTGTACATTCATGAATGCGAAATGATTCATTCTTGTAAATATTATTTTATAATATTCCTGATCAATTTACATTTAAGATTTGTCTCAGTTTCTCGCTTGTTTTCATTAAATGTTCTCCCACGTCCCGCTTGGCAAACGTTGACTGTACATTCACGGATCTGGTATATTTTTTGGATCTAACATATCAAACGAAGTTGACATAATTCTTTTCTCTTTTTGCCTATCGGCGCTCTGTGTATTGTGCCGATATCACCTAAAAATTATTTATCCTCATTTTGCTTTCTTTGCCGTAGGAAAAATTTTGATTTGAGGGTAAGTCTCTAACTTAAAAAAAAAACTCATGCAAGTGAAAAGAAACGATAATCTTTTAACCAAAAAAATTGCTTAAGGTATACGCAGGTAGAAGCTGTGATTGTTACAACCAATTCTAGAAAATGAAACCCTGTCTATAAATTTATTGCATATAGGATTCAAAACCTGTCAATAAATGTTTGATTGAAATTCTTATCGGATATTGAATTCACAGAAAAATCAACGATAACTAACGTTTATGATGGGAAACTGTTGCGCAAAAAATAATACACAGACGGTATGTGAATGTTTATTTACTTTACAAAATGTTATCAAATCTGGCAAGAAAACAAAACAGAACGTTTTTTCCACACTTTCTCTATTCTTGTTTTATTTAACGACTTTTTAAGGGAAATCTTTAACATATCACATAACTACTTTTGAATTATTTAAGAATTGTTGCTGAATAATAATATACAGACAATGAATTAGTTGGATAAACATTTTATTTGAGAGCATAATGTTCAAATCAAAGTGACATACACGTTAGATAAATTCAGGAAAACATACTTTTTTTTATTTTTTTAAGAGAACCGTCGAGTATCAACACACGAATGACTATGAAAATATTGCAGATAAACATGTAAGTACTTAAAAAGCCTTTGCTTTCTCAATTTTTTTTTTTTTTTTTTACAAAATCGACTACTAAATACTTATAAAGGTGATCGCGAATAGTGATTTAAATACAGAAAACAAACATGTACAAATCGAGAACGCAGATCCCTGAAAAAAAAATTGGGACTTGAAGTCATTATAATATTATACGTACAGTATTAGAAAAATAGATTGACAAATCAATAAAACAATGGCGCAGTGGTCATAGCCTTTTCAATTGCAATAGAGTAAGGAGTGACGTATGGAGATTACGTTTACTTTACGTCCCTTGTTGGAATCTCACTGCTGGAGGTTGAGATTTGTCATTCGGATGAGAAAACATAACCCTGAAACCCCTTGTCGCAGTCGGTGCTATAACGTGAAGCATATGGAGATAATGAACAGTAAGATCAAGATCAAAATTCCATCAAATAATACAAAATAGGAGCAGAGCAAATACGGACCCCTAAAACATCGGAGGTGGGATCAGATGCCATGCATGGAAGAGTAAACGTCACATGCTAACCGGTCACATCCGCCGTGTGCTCCTTGTCATGATTGGGAAATAACTTAAAAATTGGTCGTCAATTCAGTGTATAAATGAACTAACAATTTGTATGAAAACGTCAGTCAGTATTTAAATCAGACCATAGAACTTAAGAAATTATGACTTAAACGAGACTGCTGAAATTCTCGTTTCATCAACTTGTTTGTCAATAATTTACATCGTTTTAGATATTGTTCATACGTAGAGCATGCTCTTGTGTACCGAATCAAATGAGATATATAAACTCCGTATGCAGGTGATGATGCATACCGTATAACGGGTATTTTCTGCGGTTGGAAATTTTTGCGATTTAACCCCTAAAAGGTAGCAAATTAATTTCTGCGGCTGTACTTTACCACAAAAAATTATACACGGGGTGTATAGGATCACCAAACTCTAAGATTTATTAGAACACTGACATGATTACGTTTTGTAAATTCATTCAGGGACATGAATGAAACGTGCATGAGAACAGGTATTGCGCTATTAAACTACTAGCTTTTAGTCACTCTTTGTAAAATTATGCCTAGTCCTGAAATTATTTATTGTAGCAACAGAACTTGTCCAGTGAAACAATGATTAAAATCTTTAATCTAACACCGCAGACGTTCATTAATAAGATCTATCCAAATAATTTTAATAAGTATATAGATAATGATTATACCTCCAAGCCATAATCTAAAATACACTTATAATTAATTGCCATCAAAATTAATTCGGGAGTTTCATTTTAAGCTAAACAAACAGTTGCATAATCAACCACCCAAATATAGCACGTGTCACGCATTGAGGTGTAACTAATACTGTCAGTCGTCTGATTTGAATTAAATTCACGACACAAGCAGTAATATTAATCACGGTCTCAAGACAAAGCACAACATTGAAAAGTGGAAAATAAGAAAGAAAGAAAAACTGTCATATTTTGTTTGCAGCTATCGGAGTTTCGATGTCACCCGAATTTTCTCGCGAACGAAGACAGGTCCACGTGTGAGTCTGCAGACACACCACTTCTCATACTTGCATGTATAAAATACCTGAAGGCATAGTAAAATATTTTGCGATTGTAATTTTTGCGGATTTGTCCTATCCGCCAAATTCCGCAAAAATTGGACAACCGCAGAAAATAACCGTTATACGGTAGTTAAGAGCAGTTGACGATTGAAAAAATAGTCTTCACGTTCATTATAGAGCTTGGTTTTTAGATTACCATTACCACCTTTTTCAAGTAAAATATCAAATTATGAAATAGATGTGTCTGACTCTGTTGTATTCCTTTTCTCAAGCTCACCAGGATATACCGTATCGACATAAGAAAAGAAATTACTATTGTTAATTGACAATATGTCGATTGATTGATTGATTGTATATTGTTTAACGTCCCTCTCGAGAATTTTTCACTCATATGGAGACGTCACCGTATGCCGGTGAAGCGCTGCATATTTACATCTATAGTCGGCACTGAGGACCATTGAGCAGCGCGGGATCTTTTTCGGGTCAATATCTACTTTGACACGGGGTCTTGATTTATACAGTCTCATCCGAAGGATTGGAATTGATGCTACGCAGTGGATTTGAACTAAGGATCAGCTCCTTTTTCTGCGACGCATTATCAGAGGTTCTAACCACTCCGCAATGCGTACGACTGGCTCATATGAGTGAAATATTCTCAAAAGAGGCGTTAAACAAACAAACAAACAAACAAAACATTTAAAACAGAAGAATCAAGAGCTACTGTCAGCAGAGTGCTCACAAAATGACACCCACGTTCCATGGAACAGATAGACACAAGTCTTATGACAGACATTCCCAGCACTATACACATCTCACTTTTCCAGAAGAGGTACTCGAAATAACTTAAAACCAATATAGAGAAATAACGCATAAAACAGACACACACACCCTTATATATACACATTCTCTCACACCCTCTCACACAACACATCATAATCCTCACACTATATCAAAATAAAAAAACCCCGCATATATTGTAAAGTCCGATGACTTCATTGATCAAGTGACGGACAGAGACACTCTTTAGTTAAAGAGTTGCACAAAATCACTCCGGAAATTATCAAGTAATTGAGTCGATTATTGTGAAAAAAAGTGGATGGGGAAAACCTAAGTATTATGTCATTGGTTATCTAACAACAAAGCTTTATGATAAGACTGGTGACTTTAACTTTATAAACGTCAATTTTCTTTTCTTGTGCAGCAATATACCCATATCACATGTCTATGGGGTTTATTGATCTTTTCGCAATTATTGATCTTTTCGCAATTGATTCGATACGCAAGAGCATTCTCCATGTAAGAACAATATCTAAAACGTGGAAAGTTATATACATACAAGTTTTTGAAACAAGAATGCTAGATGTTTCGTTTAAAGTAATCATTTCGTAAGTTCTATGGTCGATAAAATGACGTCAGCAAATACAATCCGTGAAATGACGTACGTACTTATTCTACATGTATACACACTGAATTGTCGATGGGATTACTGATCATGACCGGTCGACATGGGATGCCAACTCCTACATAGTACCTGATCCCACCATTGACTTTGATGATTTAGTAGTACGTGTCTGTTTCGCTCCAATATTGGATTTTTTAATGATTTTTTTTTATCTTGAAAAATGTCCGTCATAACCATGTATTTCATTGTAAAAGCACATTTTCAACAATTATTTCAATACCCCAAACATTTGCGGATATTTTTTGTTTTACTGCATCTAAGTTTATAGAAAAAAGCCATTTAAAATAAACTTTTTATCCGAAACAATATTCTAGTAAAAGAGCAACGCATACTGGTTAAAATTGAATATCCTCTGTTAATCATTATGGTTTAGGTCAGTACTTTTTACAACATACGTAATGAAATTCCATGTAATGTAGCCCGTTTGGAGTTATTCTTTTTCGATATCATATAGTGTATTCATATGAAAGGAACATTTATAGTTTAGAGTAAATCGTATAGCCTTTCCCTGAATTTCATTTTTTCTTCCCGCGCTCATGATCAGAATAATTACATGTCATTGAAAATGATTTCATCGTATATATTTCATGCATGTTTACACCACGACTATTTTTTCACGGGGTAATAATTTTTCGCGGAATCAAAAATTTAGATTTTCTTGGATTGCCATATAATTAATTTCTTATTAATAATTTGTAAAATTTTATGTATTTGATTCTTTAAGAACACTGTTAAATTTCTGTTGAAAAATTTGACTGCTTAATAAACCAACCTGGAAAATGCACGTCTACGGTAGTTTAAATTATCTCTTTAAAACATGTATATGAAGAAGTAAACCTTTCACTAATGTGAAAGTCTCATTTATTTCAGTCTCCTGGTTCCAACGCACATGTTTATACTGAAATCCAAGTAAGTAAGTAAGGGCTCGATAATCTTTCTTATAGAGGAACTGAAACGAATGCTTTAATATCTAATTAAAATCAACGTCTTACTCAACATATACAGTGTTGCAATAAAAAAAATCTCTTGTCCTATCCATATTTATCATAGACCTCATATATTAATAAATAATTTATTGATGTATTTTATTTATATATGTGTGTTTAATATGTTGATCTAAAGGACATATAAATACCAGCGTGGATTTAAGGCATGTTTCATATTCATAGTGCATTCTATTAGATTGTTTCTAGTTGTCAGTCTTAAATGGTCTACTCTATATACTGTGGTTTCATCAATTTTCGTTGGCATCAATTTTCGTGGAATTTGTAAAACAGACGTTTTCGAGGATACGTAATTTCGTGGACAAAAGCATTGCCAATACATATGAATGTCATATTTTGTATTTCAATGAACATTTTAATTCGTGGATCTGCTTAACAACGAAATCCACGAAAATTGGTGCTCAACGAATATTGATGAAACCACAGTAGTTCATGTAATTTAACAAATTATATAGATAAAAATATTAACAAATTCGAATAAGCATGATTGTACTTCGAAAAAAAACTTTGAATATTCAGACACGTAAGGAATGTACACTTTAAAATTAATCTGATTTCATTTCCTTTCTATGTTTGAAGCCAATATAGTTTTTTAAAACATTCTGCTAAACCATGGCACTTTCATATTTACTCATGTAAAAGACCTTGTTTATTATACAAACTTTAGGTTAGTGATCGAATTCCCAACATTTTTAGTGGTTTATTCTGTACCCATTTATAAACATACTGCTCTATCATAATGCTATTTTTATGATGCCAACTCTGAAAGAGTAAACTACTACTTACTTTACCTTTAATGTACTACAATGTACTTTGTATACGTTATATGCATTTGATCAGCCTATAAATTCTTGGTGAATTCAGACTGATATTTGTGCACTCTATCGTCTTTGTAGAAACAAGAAGAAATTTATGATGACATCTTAGAGACAAATGTGAAAGTGAGTAACATTCTTTCAAACGAGAGCATTGGCACTTATCCAAAACATCACTTTAGAAATAGGATTGAAATGATTTGTATTTATTTCAGATTCCAAGCGTTTGCAAATACCCAGTAATGGCAGCCATAGACTTCGGTACAAAATACAGTGGATATGCATTTGCATTGAACAGGTCAGACACCACAATACAACTACCAACATGGTCATCTGGGATAGCAATGACAACCAAAGCACCTACGACAGTCTTATTTAAACCAGACAAGACCTTATTCAAGTTTGGATATGAGGCCATTGCATACATGCAGGAAAATCCATATGAAGAGGACCTTGACAAATTTTATTTCTTCCAAGATTTTAAAATGCGTTTGTATCAAACAGAGGTATGTCCTTAGGTCCTTGCATTTACCATTTTCTGACTAGGTGTTGATTCAGATAATAAAAGCATGAAGAATCTGCCTCTTGGAATGATAAGAAATAAAATGTTCATAGAAATTAAAAGTCTACAAGGAAGGTTATCAGGAAGAACCATACTTACAAAGCTTCTGATAAATTGATGCATTAAGTCTTCCTTTGTAAAGATTTCTTTGTGAATAATATGAATATGTGTTAACCCTGTCAGTTTCCTTTTGTTTTATCTATCCTTTTACAATAGAATAACAGCTTTTGCAATGCGTGTTGTTTCAATCTTATTTTCTACAAGTTGAATTTAATTCCTTTTTCAGGATTTATCACTGGAAACTAAAATTCAAGATGTAACAGGTCTGAAAAGTTTACCTGCAATAGTAGTTTTCTCAAGTGTAATTAAATTTTTCTACGATCATCTGATTTCAAACTTTGACAACCGTTTTGGTGAATCGTGTTTTGAGATGAGTGATACATTTTGGGTAATTACCGTACCTGCCATATGGAGCCTGAAGGCTAAATACTTCCTGAGAGAGGCAGCTGTAAAAGTATGCTTTTACAATGATCTCAATTATACCTCTTATTATTTATAAATATATTACTGTCATGTAAGTACACATATGTCTTGGCGTTGTAGAACTGCAATAATATTGATTTGTATAACTAAGGATTTTCAAAAATATATAATAGGCTGGTATACCGGTCAATCAAATGACAATAGCACTAGAACCGGAGGCAGCCAGCGTGTTATGTCGTACAATTGAAATGTACGTCTCATCGAATGATGGAATTGGAGGTGTAACTAAAACATTTGGATCAATATCAGACAATACTACCTATCTAGTCGTAGATATGGGAGGTAAATTAATCAATCGTTTAATCGTCCGATATTATTAAAAAAAATTAAATAATTTTTTCAATGTTGATGACAGGATATAAATATACATGTTGTACATTTATGTTCTGTTCAAAAAGGAAACTTAAATAAATGTATTACATAGTTAGAAAGAATACAATTAAAAAAGCATTTATTTATTTTTTAGAATTTACATGTATTTATTCAGGAACTTTTTAAGACTTAAACAGTTAAAGCTGTACATGTTTATTATATAAAATGTTTTAATTGTATAGGTGGTACGGTAGACATAACTCTTCATCAAACCGTTGAAGGAGGAGGACTCCGTGAACTTCACAAAGCTAGCGGTGGGGACTACGGAGGAAACCAAGTCAACAAAAGATTTATAAAATTGATTGAAGAACTATTCGGAAGCAATGTTTTGGAAATGGTCAAGCAAAAATACCCCTCAGACTGGGTGGAATTTCTTACTGATTTTGAAATCAACAAGAGAACAACAACCAAATCAGAAAACCAAGAACAGGTTGTTTTGAGAATTCCTGTTTCATTTGTGGAAGAATACAAAGCATTGATGAAACATGACGTCCAGGAAAAGATAAAATTCCTCGGCTACGATGGAGAAGTTGAAGTAAAGAAAGATAAACTGACCATGAAATGGAAACATTTTAAGTCATTCTTTGAATTTTCTTTACAGGGCATTAAAAACTGTATTGAAAACGTTCTCAAATATGGGGGCAATATCGATTCAATACTATTTGTTGGAGGATTTGCAGAATCACCCTATCTTATACAAATTCTTAGGGAACATTTCAAAAACTTCAAGGTTCTTGTTTCAGAAGAACCATCTCTTGTTGTCTTGAGAGGAGCCATATTATATGGTTTCGATCCAACTATAATTCAATCAATAATTTGTCGTTACACGTATGGCTTTGCCAATCAACGACCATTCATTGAAGGGAAAGATAAAATTGAAAAGAAAACAAAGCACGGTAAACGATTTTACTGTGATGACGCTTTTGATAAGCATGTAGAAATAGGAGAGATGCTTCGATTCGGGAAATTTCAAGAACCTAAAGATTACCACCCACTAAAAGATGACCAAGTATTGATCATGCTCGAACTATATGCCTCAACTGAAAAGGATCCAAAATACGTCGACGATCCATCTTGCCACCTTGTTGGTGTAATGGAAATTGAGCTAACACCACGAAAACCGGGAGAAGATGGTACTGTGGTAGTTCGTGTCAATTTTAGTGGAACTGAATTGGAGATAGAAGCACGTGAAAAAAGAACTGGAAATATTACTCGAGCAACATGCAATTTTCTAGGATAACAGCAGAGTTATCTTTGAATATATATCGGTTCTGTCTCAAATTTATATTATTTGTATCAGTTTCAAACCAATATGCATTGAAAGGTATTCTTGTTCAGGAAATCAAACCAAGTTTTAGCTAACCTGATCAAAATTTGTTCGTTGTCTGTCGTCGTTGTTGTCGTTGTCGTCGTTGACGTCGTTGTTATAAACTTTTCACATTTTTATCTTCTTCTCAGGAACCACTGGATCAATTTCAATCAAACTTGCTACAAAGTTTTCTTGGGTAAAGGGAATTTTAGTGTTAAAATGATGGGTCACGCCCTCTTCCAAGGGGAGATAATTATGAATTTGTGAAAAATTAATGGCATTCCTAAAAAAATCATCCACTCGGACAGGAAAGATGAAACTCATGTTGAATTATCCCCAGGTAGTGAACGTATAAGTTTGTTCAATTCATGACCCCTACGGCTAGGGTGGGACCACAATGACCAATCAAATTTTTACATAGAAATATATAGGAAAAATCTTTAAAAAATCTTCTTCTCAAGAACCGTTGGGACAGAACAGATGAAACTCATATTGAATCATCCTCAGGTAGTGTAGATTCAAGTTTGTTTAAATCATGACCATCAGGGGTAGGGTGGGGTCACAAGGGCAGATCAAAGTTTTACATAGGAATATATCGGAAAATCTTTAAAAATTTTCTTCTCAAGTACTGCAAAGCCATGATTAGTGATATTTATATGGAAGCATCCTCAGGTAGTGTATAATTGATCAAATTTGTACAAATCATAACCCCAAGGGTAGGTAAAGGTCTCAGTGGTGGATCAAAGTTGTACATAGGAAAATTAAGGGGAAAATCCCAATAATAAAAAAAACTATGTTTAGTCATATTGACATGTAAGCATCCTCAAGAGATTTAAATTTGTTCAAATCATGAGTACCCTTTGGGGTAGGGAAGTAAACAATGAGGAGTCAAATTCAAATTAATACAAAGTAATTTATCAAAACAAAATGTTAAAAAATTAAAAAAAAATCTTTTTCTCAAGTACTTTCCCAAGAGGTTATATGCAGCATTGATATGGAAGCATTCTCAAGTAGTATTAGAATTCAAGACACCCCCCTCGGTAATCTTTTCAATTCGGATCTGATTTGTGTTTTTTCCTTGCTCAGCTGAGCGATGTGGCTCCTGGGCCTCTTGTTAGTACATGTGCTATATACCTTTTATTGTTTAAATGTATGTTCAAACAAAGAACATTGTAAATCAGAACTTGTAGTAGCCATTTGTTTTCATTTGTGGTTGATTATTTGTAGTTATTTCAATTTTTTAAATAGGCATCTTAAAGAATTGTGTTATCAATGTTTACTTAATCTCATATACTGAATGATATTTGATTGTACATTATTAATCAGATCTTGCCATTAACAAATTCATTTTTTTTTACACTAATCGTAAATTATATTAGATTGAAAGAATTTTGGAGTCATAAATTCATTCATTTATATAGAGAAAAATAAAAAAAAACACAATTTCAAAAACGTTTATTTTGATACAATGTAGTAGGGTTTGTTGGTCCTTGCATATGTAAAAGCAGCAAGGGGTAGCTAAGCATAAAGGGGCGACCCTTAATTACAGCAATCAGCAGGGAAAAAAATGAAAGCATAATTTTATAATGTTATAGACACTAAAGTGATTGAAAGTATTTTTTTTCAAAATCGTGTCTGCTACATAATTCGTGCATTTCGTTTTATGATCCAGGGCAAGGAGGGAGACTTAGCGATATTCCAATCCCGATCTAATATATATTCTAGCTAACCCATCTCAAATAAAGCATCAAAGTGTTTTCCTCATAAAATAAGCACGTCTATTCTTTAAATTGATAGAAGAACAGGAAACATTACGTCTTTGCACCAAAAATAATTATTCACCTTTTTCTTCTGTGTCTTTTCCTAGGCAGAATTCCAGCGGCCAGCTTTTAATTTTAAAGTATAACGTAGAACTCGTCTATAAATGACTTTTGGTACAATTCATATATATGCCCAAAATTTACGACAGTAATACCAGCTAAAGCATGCTCTAAGTATGAACAATTTCTTAAACGAGATTAATTATTGACAAGCAAGTTCATGAAACAAGAATACCAGCAGCCTCTTTTAAAGTCATCATTTCGTAAGTTCTGTGGTCGATACAATGACCTTGTTAGCAAATACAGTTTATCATTGAGTCAAATGCGGACTGACGTTTTTCATTCCAATTGTTAGTCTGTTATTTATACACTGAATTTACGACGGATTTTTTTCGATATTTCCTGATCATGACAAGAGGGTCATGGCGGGTGTGACCGATCAACAGGGGATGCTCACTCCTCCATGACACCTGATCCCACCTCTGATGTTTCGGAGGTTCATGCTTGCTCTGCTCCTGTTTTGTATTGTTTTATGGACTGTGAGAATGAATATTGTTCGTTATATCCACATCAATCATTGAATGATTTTGTACTGGAAAAAACCATGCATGATAATTGTGTTAACATTGTCTATTCTTTTCGGTTCAAAATTTTCAACTAATATGATGCATTATATCCGAAGTTTTTTAAAACAGATAATTAAAATACTTTTGCGTTAGGGTTTTTTTTCATGAGCCACATGAAGCATCTGTATTGATTGACATGCACTGAAGACGTAAAGAAATATCACACAACAAGTTTGTCAAGAGAAAGAGGAATAGTAATTCGAACTTCGCCCCATTTCGTTCTGTGTGTTGTTCTGATATCACTTAAGATTATTTTATTCCCGTTTTGTTTTCTTTGTCATTGGAAAAATATTGATTCGAGATTAAGTCTTTAGCTTAAAAAAAAAAACATGTGAAAAGAAACTAAAAGAAACGATAATCTTTGAACCAAAAAATTTCTTAATGTATTCACTGGTTGTACATGTAGCTGTGATCAATACAACACATTCTAAATAAAGAGAGTGTGTCTATACATTAATTGCACATTGCATTCAGTAATGATTGGATGGAAACCTTCTTGGATATTGAATTGAAAGGAAAATCTAGGATAACTAACGTTTATGATGGGCAACTGCTGTGCACGAATTAATACACAGACGGTATGTAAATGTTTAGTTGCTTTACAAATATTTTCAAATTTGGCAAGAAAACAAAAAGAATTTTTTTACACTCTCTCTATGCAGAAAGTTTTTGTATTATTTTTCGACTTTTAAAGAGAAAACATAAACATATATTAATAGTTTTTTTTACTTTTGTTATTTAATTGGTATTGAATAAAATAATAAAGACAATGTATATTTATTAGCTGGATACACATTGTATTTGAGGTCATTAAATTGAAAGAAAAAAACTTTATGAAAAGCAAAATTTCTTTTATTTCTGAAGAGGGCGGTCTTTTATGAACACAGAAACAACTTTGACAATATCAGAGAAACAGATGTGAGTACTTTACGATTTGTTGCTTCCTTATTCTATTTTTATAAGAAGCGACTACTTTGTACTTCAAGGGTGAAAATAAAGATCAGGGTCCGCTGATATAAAACATGCTTAAGTCTGAGAATGCTCTCAAATCCAAAATTTTTAGACTCAGCGGCCGTCATAAAAAAAATTTAGAAAAATAAAAATACCTTAAACTCTTTTATTCTCAAATTCTCAGCTGAGTAGTTCTCAAGAGTTGAGTTGAGAATTTTTTTAAAAAAATTCTCGAAGTTTTACGACGGTGGACCCAGAGATCAATTTTTTAAATAGAGTAAGGTATGAGGCACCAATTTGGTCTTTACAGACATTAAGTTATTTGACCTACTTAAACAGGTGAAGTCAATTATTCAATTTGTGATATTAACTATTCTTATGAATGATATTACCTACTCAGCTTCTAAATTATGATATTATCAACACGAATATGTGATATCACCTATTTTGAATACGTGATATCATCAATTTGATTTTTTTTATCACAAATTAGAAAAGTCGATATGTAGTATTTCCATAAAGAAGGAACATTGTTATATTTTACGGTGAATTGTAATCTTTCATCGATTTTCAGTTTTTCTCCCTGCTTATGATATGGAGGAATACATGTAATTGACGACGATGTCAGCGTACATTTTCATGTACCTAACATGTTGACGCCACGATCACTATTGGTGTTATTCTCTAACCCATATAACTCTAACCCTTATACTAATAATAGATTTACAGTTAGGGTAGCCCATTTTTATGGAGTATCAGAGAATACATAAGACATATAATTAACAAAAACATCTCATAAGAAAGTAAAGTCAACCCCCTTCCCCCCATAAAGTACAGAATATAGAGCATGTGAAAAGGATGGGATACATCAGTCTCGTTTCCTTATTTTATTTTATTGCATGTAGGGTAAGGGTGAATTGAAGTTTTCATCCTAATGCTCCGAGACATGTTGATCACCTTACTTGTCGTTTTAAAAAAATGGAATTGATCATACACCAAAGTGATATTGTTGTGCAGAAAATCAATCATTTCCACACAAAAATAATTACTGATGTGGCGTAAAAGTACTTTTGTCATGTAGCTATACTTCAACGGAACCACACTTTCGGTTTAATCAGAGGGTAAAAAAAAAATTACCACGATTTCTTAGATTGCAATGTAATGTCTAATATTTTGTAAAGGCACTTATTGTAATTCGAGATAAATTTTCGGGGAGTTTTCTGACTACCTTATAGAATGTACATTTATCCAAATCCGAAAAAATGTCCGTCTACAATGGTTTAGTTAATCACAAAATATTTGAAGGGAATAGCATTTTAGTAATGAAAAAAAAAACTGCCTGCTGAAAGTATTTTAGTGTACTTTTTCCAACAAAGTTTTACTGAAAATCCAAAGTTTTAGTACAACAATAATAATAATAATAATAATAATAATAAGTTTAATAAGAAAATAAATCATACATGCAGTTGATACTTGATGAAATTATATAGATAGAAAATACTTACTAATTAAAGAACATCGCCTGTGCTTTCAAAAAAAAAAACTTCAGATGCACGCAAAGAAGACAGGGTTTAAAATCATTTTAATTCTATATTTGAAACTACTGTAGTGTTTTTAAGGGTCATAAACTCTCTGCTCACTCATATGAAATTTTTCTTTAAATCTTATGATTTTCCAAAGCAAATGTATCTTCTGAATTAAATACAAACAATTAAAGCATGGCCTGCGGGGCAAAATTTTACAAAAAAGGCAATTAACTTGACAAATTTATAAAGGAATAATAGACATTTGTGTCATTAAGAGTTATCTCTCTTATCAGAGTATCAATGTACCTTAAAAGTCTTCCAGTCTAAGGACTTCCATAATTCTTCATAATGGCTGTAGAGGAGCCTGTGTCTATATTTATACTTTAGGTTAGTCATTGAATTTACAGCATTACAAGCATTAAACTTGTCTAGTTATCATACTGTTCTGTAATCACACTGCTTTAACAATCATATTAATATTTTTACTAATCCTGTAATGGTATAATTATACTAACTTAGTTTTTAATTTGATCACTCCATTTATTCTTCATGTATTTAAATTGTTTTGTTTTACTCCACCACATTTGTAGAATCAGGACAAAATATATGATGACGTCTTGGACACAAATGTGAAAGTGAGTAACATTCTTTCAAACGAGAGTATTGGTATTTATCCAAAACATCAAGGAAGGTATCAGATTAAAATGATTTGCATTCATTCCAGATTCCAAGCTCTTGCAAATACCCAGTAATGGCAGCCATAGACATCGGTTCAAAATACAGTGGCTATGCATTTGCATTGAATAGGCCAGACATAACAATACAACTACCAACATGGTCATCGGGGATAGCATTGACAACCAAAGCACCTACGACAGTCTTATTTAGACCAGATAAGACCTTCTTCAAGTTTGGATATGAGGCCATTGCATACATGCAGGAAAATCCATATGAAGAGGATCATGACAAATTTTATTTCTTCCAAGATTTTAAGATGTATCTATATCAAACAGAGGTATGCCCTTATGTTCTTGTCCCCCCTTTCCATTTTCCGAAAAGGTGACAATTTCAGATTTAAAAACAATGAACAATTTCCCGAGAATCATAAAAATTAAGCATTCAGTGAAAATAAAAATTAACAAGACTAATGAAAAAGCTACACATTTATTGCGAAGTGTTCCGATAAATTGATGAAAAAGAATTTTTGTGAATAATATGAATCTGTTTTGGCCTTGCCATTTTTTGTTTAAATCTATCCTTTAAAAAACTATAATAGCCTTCACATTTAATGAATGTTATTCATTCTTATTTTCTACAACTTGGATGAAATTCTCTTTCCAGGATCTATCACTGGAAAGTAAAATTCCAGATGTTACGGGTCAGAAAACTTTGTCGGCAATAGTAGTTTTCTCAAGTGTATTTAGTTTTTTCTACGATCATCTGATTTCAAATTTGGAAAACCGTTTTTGTGTATCGTCTGTTGAGATGAGTTACATATTTTGGGTTATCACTGTACCTGCCATATGGAGCCTGAAGGCTAAATACTTCATGAGAGAGGCTGCTGCGCAAGTATGTACCTACCTTTTCTCCATTTTACTTCTTGTTATATGAATTCATGAAAGTGCACACTTTTCTTGAAGATGTAGACTACAATTGTTCCATTGATTTGAATAATAAATAATTTTCAAAAACACTTGATAGGCTGGTATACCTGTCAATCAAATGGCAATAGCACTAGAACCGGAAGCAGCCAGTGTTTTCTTCCGCACAAATGAAGGTTACGTCTCATCAAATGATGGAAGTGGAGGTGTAACTAAACCGTTTTATTCGATATCAGAAAATTCTACCTATCTGGTCGTAAATATGGGAGGTAAAAAAAACATCGCTTAATCGTCCGATATTGTACAAATATTTCTAAATCATTTTTTCAATTTTGATGACAGGAAATAAATATACAAGTTGTACATTTACGTTCTGTAAAAAAAAAACCTCAAATGAATAGTTACACTGTAAGAATACTGTTAAATCACATATTTTCGTGGGGTAAATTTCCGTGGTTTGAGGAAAAATAGTTGGTTCGTAGGGATTTGATTTCGTGGAGGAAGATCTTTTGAGTAGTTGTGTATATTAAAATTAACATTTTGTAGTGGTCATAAATTCGTGGATCTCTTCATACCACGAAAACAACGAAAATTAAACCCCCACGAAAATTAGTGATTTTACAATAAATAAAAAATTTGAAAATGCATTCTATTATTAATATTATTTAATTTACATGTATTTATTTAAGTATCTTTTTAGACTTAAATTTGTACTTGTAAATTATATATGTGGTTTAATTGTATAGGTGATATGGTAGACATAACTCTTCATCAGGTCCTTGAAGGAGGAGGACTCCGTGAACTTCAAAAAGCTAGCGGTAGGGACTTCGGAGAAAACCAGGTCAATAAAAGATTTATAAATTTTATTGAAGAGCTATTCGGAAACAGTGTTTTAGAAATGGTCAAACAAAAATACCCCTCAGACTGGGTGGAATTTCTTACTGATTTTGAAATCAGAAAGAGAGCAACTGCCAAATCAAAAGACCAAGAAAAGGTTATTTTGATAATTCCTGTTTCATTTGTGGAAGAATACAAAGCATTGATGAAACATGACGTCCAGGAGAAGATAAGAACCCTCGGCTATGAAGGGGAAATTGAAATAAAGAAAGATAAATTGTTCATGACATGGAAACTTTTTAAGTCCTTCTTCGAATTTTCTTTACAGGGTATTAAAACCTGTATTGAAAACATACTGAAATATGGGGACAATATAAATTAAATACTGTTTGTAGAAGAGTTTGCGGAATCACCCCGTCTTATAAAAATGCTTAGAGAACATTTCAAAAACTTTAAGGTTCTTGTTTCAGAAGAGCCATCGCTTATTGTTTTGAGAGGAGCTATATTATTTTGGTTCGATCCAACTATAATTCAATCAAGAATTTGTCGTTACACGTATGGCTTCGCCAATCAAAGACCATTCATTGAAGGAAAAGATAAAATTGAAAAGAAAACAAAGCATGATAACCGCTTTTACTGTGATGACGCTTTTGATAAGCATGTAGAAATAGGTGAGATGCTTCGTTGCGGGAAATTTCAAGAACCTAAAGATTATCACCCACTAAAAGATGACCAAGTATTGATTATGCTCGAACTATATGCATCAGCTGAAAAGGATCAAAAATACGTCGACGATCCATCTTGTCACCTTGTTGGTGTAATGGAAATTGAGTAAACACCACGAAAACCGGGAGAAGATGGTACGGTGGTAGTTCGTGTCAATTTTAGTGGAACTGAATTGGAGATTGAAGCACGTGAAAAAAGAACTGGAAATATTACTCGAGCAACATGCAATTTCCTAGAATAAAATGTAGAGTTACTGTAAACCAACTTTTATTCGTGTGCGAGAAATTTTCGCGAAGTCCGCGAAAGCATCGTCATCACGAATATTTCTCGCCGCGAACCGGCTCTTAAAGTGTATGTGTCTATTAACTACAGATCCAAAAGGGCTTGATCGCGAAAATTGGTCGTCGCAAACTTGTTTATCCCTAGAAAATCGCAAAATAAAGTTAGTTGACAGTATCTTTGAAAATGTTTATATGAATATATAATTTCTGACTCATATCATTTGTGTCAGATTCAGAATTAGTTGTCTTGAAGGAGATTTCTTTTGTGCTGGAAATGGAACCAATTTATAGTACACTTACTTTTTAAAGTTTTGCCCTCTTGAAGAACATTGAACATCAGAACTTTTGGTAGCGATTTGTATTTATTTTTATTCTCTATAATATCATTTATATTTGTGTTTTATGGATAAAGAGAAATCACCAAAGCAAGGATTCGTGTTTTTTAAATGAATTATATCTTGCTAGGCAAAGAAACTTATTTGACTTGTTGACCAGTCTTTTTGTTTTATTTATCGCAATTTACATTATGTATATACATGTTTTTCTAAAATAAAACTACATTGAGAATCCAGTTCATTTATTAAATCACATATTGAGACATCGATAACAGTGAACAATATAAGAAACATTTGTTATACTAGTTATTATAAGACGACCATCATACACTTTTTTGGTATAAAAAACGGAAGCCTGTTGCGTAGGTTTGGACCACTCGTCCAATTGGAATATAATAATAGCCGGGCGGGAATATACTGTCTCAACTGGAATATCAATTTACATTTGCTCGAAGTGGAGGGTACAGATCTGAAGTAAGAAAAGCGTAGGTTACAAAGTGCTCTTGATTGATTGTATGTTGTTTAACGTCCCTCTCGAGAATTTTTCACTCATATGGAGACGACACCACTTGCCGGTGGAGGGCTACAAATTTTGTCCTATGCTCGGCACTCAGGGCCTTTGAGCAGTGAGAAAACTTTTTTATGCCAGCACCTACAGCGACACGGGGCCTCGGTTTACACGGTCTCATCCGAAGGACCGGTCTCCACGTCCCGCAGTGGGATTCGAACCCGCGACGTAAGGATTGACTCCTTACTTCGCGACTCTAGAGCAGACGCTCTAACCACTGCGCCACGCGGGTGACCAAAGTGCTCTTGAGTTTAGAGTTTTAAAAATTTAGAAGACAATTCTTAATCATAACCATAAAAAGTATTCATGAAGAAGGATATGGAGATAACGAACAGTATTCAATCTCAAAGTCCATGAAATAATACAAAATAGGAGCAGAGTAAAGACGGACCTCCGAAATGTCAGAAGTGGGATCAGGCACCATAGAGGAGTGAGCATCCCCTGCTGATCGGTCACGCCCGCCGTGTGCTCCTTGTCATGATCATGAAATAACGGAAAAATACGTCGTCAAGTTTGAATTAAGCTTTATGGAGTTTGATATGATCTGATACTTAGATTTTATGAATATTTTAATTAGACCTTCAATGTTAAAGGGTAGTTGTTAGAAACTTTTTTATAAAATCTGAAAATTACTCAACACAACATTTGATAACTAGAATAAACATTAACTTCATTACATTTACATGCAAGACATATATCTTATACAGGGGCTATGTAAAGAATTTATTTTAGTTTACTAGTTCGAAAAGTAATGATGGAGTAAGGATAATTTTTTATTGTTCGCGATTATGTTATTAAAAAAACTTTAATACCAGTTTGTTACTTAAGCTGATTTATCTTTAAGTATACATTTTGTTTTCAAGGAAGACGAGCTTGATGATTCAAAAGCATATTTAAGCTTAGCTTTTCCGAACAAATAAATTTACAAATATGGAGTTCATATACTATAAAATTAAAGAGGGAGATGTAATTAGAAGTTTCGATTTGATCAATTCAAATCTGATTTACATTATATTACATTACGTTTCACTTCAAGAGTACTGAGCAAAAATATATTCAAGACGTGGTGTCAATCAGATGTAGATACTAAAAAATTCCAAAGAATTTTTGGACAATTTGAAATCACAAGCTTTTATTAGAATCAACAGCATAAAAACTGAAGACTTTTAAACTTTATACACAACCATTCCCCACGGAAATTAAAGTCCATTTTTTTTTATATCATTGACAGCTGCTTTTTCAATAAAAATGGAACTTGTAAATTTACTTTCCTGGTCATTAGTCATTTTCAAAATTATATTTTAAAGAAAGATTCTGATAGCACACACAAGTACTCTGCAGATGATTACATTACGATATATTGTAAAAACAGATTCTGATTGCACACACAAGTACTCTGCAGTTGCCATCAAAGAGATGCTTGAGCTTCTAATTTAAAATATCTATGTGGTTTTTGGAGACCAGGTATTTCAATAATCTATTGGAATACTCAATTGGTACTCATGGGTACCAATTGCGCTCCGTTATGAGCAGACGTATTTTTTTATTCATATGAAGCAGGATTTGTGCAAAATCTTATCTTAAACAAAAGACTTCCAGTGGCCTAAAACTCGACATTTAGATATATTTACGAGTATTGTCAATTAAAAATGGTAATTTTCATTCCTACGTCGATACGATTTAACCTGGTGAGCTTAAGATAAAAGATACCACAGAGTCTGACACAACTGTTTCATACTTGGATATTTTACTTGAAAAAGACATTAATGATAACAACCAAGCTATATGATAAAAGTGTTGACTATAACTTTTCTATCTTCAACTTCCCTTACCTATGCAGCAATATACCTTCATAATTTGCATACGGAGTACATATTTCTCAGTTGGTTCGATACGCAAGAGCTTGCTCTGCGTATGAACAATTTCTAAAACGGGGTAAATTATTGACAAGCAAGTTGATGAAACAAAAATGTCAACATTCTCGTTTAAAGTCATGATTTCGTAAATTCTAAGGTCGATACAATGACCTTGTCAGCAAATACAATTTTTTATTGAAGCAATTGCTTACTGACGTTTTTCAGACTAATTGTTTGTCCATTATTTATACACTGAATTGACGACGGATGTTTCCGTTATTTGCCGATCATTGACAAGGAGCACATGGAGGTTGTGACCGGTAAGCATGGGATGCTCAGACCTCCTTGGCACCGGATCCCACCTTTTTTGTTTTGAAGGTCCATGTTTGCTCAGCTCCAATCCTGTATTGTTTTATGGACTATGAGGAGATTGAATGCTGTTCGTTATCTCTTTATCTTTCATGCCACTATTATCCATTTTTACGAACGTAGACATCATGCATGGACCATAACTCAATTGTGTTTCATTGGTGTAATAATGTACATGTACAAGTACTTGAATTGCCTAACACAACGCCCAGAGAAAATAAAAACAATTCTAAATCAAACTTCAACCATAAAAGATAAACATTTTATTCAACGTGATTTTCATGCAAATACAATCATTATACTCCTTTTAAATAGGGACGATCCTCCTCAGTATTACTTACAGAAATGAATAAAACTGTGTACATTCATGAATGCGAAATGATTCATGCTTGTGAATATTATCTTAAAATATTCCTGATCAATTTACATTTGAGATTTGTCTCAGTTTCTCGCTTGTTTTCATTAAATGTTCTCCCACGTCCCGCTTGGCAAACGTTGACTGTACATTCACGGATCTGGTATATTTTTTGGATCTAACATATCAAACTTAGTTGTCATTATTCTTCCTGAACCAAGCTGATTTGCTGTGAACTGTATTTCTGTTTCACCAAAAATAATTGTTTCCTCTATTTCGGCACAGCTTGTTCCAGGGGGGATAGGGACTTTTAATATACCAAGCTGTCGGCAACCTACTTCGTCCACAAATCTAGGATCTTCATTGTCCGATACAAATATAGCACATTCAAGTTCCTTTTGATTTGGTTTCAGCGCTTGGAATACTTGGGATTTCCTATGACCTACTTTAATTTGTTCTCCGCGTTTAATAACAGGAAACAGGACGTCTTTGCACCGAAAAGAATTATTTACTTTTATTTTCTTCTCTTCTGGATCTTTTCCTGGACAGAATTCCGGCCAGCTTTGAATGCCGTACGTATAGCGTGAAACTCGTCTTGAAATTACATTTGGTATATGTCCAAAATATACAGCGCCTTTTACAACGGCAAGTCCAGCTTCATCTGGAATAATAAGTCTTTTTGAATTCTTGTACTTCGATTGGAGGGCTTTTTGAATAATTGTACATTCGGAAAATCCACCAACCATAATAATCGTGTTAACATCTTTCAGTTGTTCGTTTTCGAATATTTTATCAATATGTTTAATAATACCATCTTTTGTTTTCTTAAACAGACCGTTAAAAAACTCTGGTGACAAAACGAGCTTTTTTTTAATTGAGTCATATGATACATCACTGTTGATTGACATTGACTCAAGGCGTTTTAAGATGCCACCTTTAGTATTTTTCTTAACAAGTTTGTCCAAAATCAAAGGTATAGTTACTCGAACTTTTGATGTTGCTTCAATTCGTTTTTTGAATTCAAAATTGCGTAAAAATTCAATGTAGTCTTCCATGCTCTCTTTTTTCAGTTCTTCAAAGATGCCTTTGCCAGCGATTTCCTCTATAAGGGAAGAAAACTCTTTATCTATAGATGTTCCTCCAAACGGTCCCCCTGTAGCTGGAAGTATTTCCTCCAGGGTGCCATCAGGGGATTTTTGATGGACGGTTATATCAACGGTGCCTCCTGTATTAAGAAATTATATATTTATGTATTTTTTTTCAAAAATGTGCTACATTCATTTGAACTTGAATATTTTGCAATTCGGTTCTTTGCCGATAAAGATAGATTTGCACATATATAATTATTAGTTATTGGTAGTTTTCAGGCAATTATGTGTTTTTTGATGTATAATATTTACAGTCGATTCACAAATGGCATTTCCATTGTAAGATTTTTATACACAACAAGATTGCCACTTTCCCTAAGGATTAAGAATAAAGTTAAATTTTGTGAAAGTGCAAGGATGTGTCAATCAAACCCGCCAAAAAATTTGAAGTTTTAATAACTTTTAAATTAAATAAGATTTTTAAGTAATTTTTGTGTGAAATGCTATTTAAAATGTATAATTCGTGATATTATACAGAAAATATTAACTTCAAATCTGTGTCCAAGTACCTTTAAATGAAAATTCAGTTAAATTACATCAATTTTACTTTTTGCCTAAAAGCCCAAGACCAAGAGTTGCCACTTTGGGGTAGAATAAAGAAATAAATGTTCAATAAATTTTTATATTAAATATATAGTTCTTATGGGCATGTTGGAAAAATATGGATTGGACTGTCAACAGTCACCTCCAAAATTGGTACATGATCCAGTCTACAAATAATCAACATCGAATTATTACTTTAATTTTTGCAGATTGCTAGAAAACGTCGCATGTCTTTGCAGTATACTAGTTTCGTATATCAGATTTCCTACATTTCATTCCCGAATTTTAAACAGACGACTTGTTCAACCTACAATTTTAAAAATAACGACAGATTAACAGTGTTTTAGGTATAAGTTATATCGTAAATAGTGAATATATTATGGTTTCGTGCCAATAATATTTAAAGCTTTATTTACCGAGGTATTTCCACTTGGGGTTCCAGCGGCGAGATTTTTTTATAATGATTGCTAGAGCACTAGATGTCACGCGTTGCCAAGTCAAAAGTATGAAATTCGCAATTTTGAATGAAGCACCATTGCTTATCATAACTTTACATTTAGCATGCTTACTTTGGTTACTTAAAACCCAAAGGTAAATCAGAGTACATATCCACTCAATAACCAGTTGTGCACTTACCCTACAGGAACATCTGACACATATTTCAAAATTTTGGAAATTTTATCATAAATTTTATTTCATCATAAATGGTTGATAAAAGAGCTGATTTTAAATCATCAATTTATTTTCAGACTATGTACTCCCCCCCCTCCCCCTCCAAATATCCCTGACCTAGGGTAAATGAAATTAACATTTTGGAAGTGGCACCTTTCTTCATCATAAATTTGTAATTAGAACATTGGCATAATACCTTGGAGCATATTAAGAGAATTCCAGAGAATTAGTGCATTTTTATTATATAATCATTAAAGTCGCGCCCTAAAACCAGAACCCCTAACCAAGGGGCCATGAAATTCACAAATTGGGAAGAAGCATCCTTCCTCATCATATCAATGCATATATTTTTTGTTTAATATCCAAGAGCACAGGAGAGGATTTTCAAAGAATTTATGCATTTTCACTAAATCAGTAGAGCCCCACCCTAACACCAGAATCCGTATCCCTGAGGCTATGAAATTCACAATATTTTGGGAGATGTAGCCTTATTCCACATATAAACAATGAACTTGGTTAGTTTATTTAATATTCACTATTTATGCATATTCACTATATGATCTCTATAGCCTCGCCCTTACACCAGAACCCCATTTCCAGAGGCCATGAAATTCAATTCACAATTTTGCAAGAAACGTTCTTGCTCATCATAACTATGTACTTGGTTAGTTTGTTTAATACCCAGGAGTAGAGAAGAAGATTTTCAAAGAAATAATGCATTTTAACTAAATAATCTATCTGGCCCCGTCCTAGCACTAGAACCCCTGACCATGGGACCATGAATTTCCAAATTTTTGTAGTGGACTCAATGCTTATTACAATCATGCTACCATTTTGATTGCTTGATCTCCTGGAGTAAAGAAGAAGATTTTTATGCGCCCGGATCGATAGATCAAGGGCGTATATTGTTTTTGTCCTGTCTGCCTGTTTGTTTGTTTGTCTCGAACTTAAACCTTTCACCAGAACTTTTGAACCATGAAAGACAGCGACTTCATATTTGGTATGCATACTCCACTAATTAAGGTCTTTCAAAAGACACCAAGGTCAATGACCTTGTGACCTTAACTGTGGCCTATATGCTAAAAATAGCTTTTTTCCTGCAAACTTTAACCTTCGCCATAACTTCTGAACCATGAAAGATAGAGACTTCATATTTGGTATGCTTCCTCCACTAATCAAGCTCTTTCAAATGACACCAAGGCCAATGATCTTGTGACCTTGACTGTGAACTTAATGCAAAAAATAGCTTTTTTCAAACTTTGTTGCCGCCGGGCGCATAGTGTTCCACAAACTCATCTTGTTAAAGATAACATTAATTTTAGTGGTGTTGGCCCCACCCTCATGTATTTATATAACTTTTGCATGTCCTGTAAACTTTAGGATGGAAAATTCTGATATACAAAACTATATGCAATCGGAGGTTAAATTATTTGTCTATTGGACCATACATTAATACTTTGCGTACATGAAAATAGCTAAGATCTATTGAAAATGAATTTCACAATAAATTTGAACCCAATCTTTTCTAATTCGTCTGTGTCTCTGTCTCTATCGAGACTGCAGCTCTACTAGTTTGTACTTATAATAAAGGATGAGAAAAGAAACCATTGCCATCAGACCAAACTGTAGAAGGAGTAGCGTTTTAAAGGAATATCACAGACATTTCTATTTTTAGTAACAATGGCAACAAAATCAAAAACCGATGCACTATTTTATGTATCTTAATGTAGTATACTTTTGTTTCAAGTTATATTGAAATCAGACTGTAAAAGTTGGAGGAGTATCGTTTTCAAGGAATTTCACAGAAAATTTTTAGTAACAATGGCAACACTGTTCATCGAAATCAACAAGAAATCTGTGAGCCAATGCTCACTAGTAATACCCCCGCTCTGATATAAATAAGCACTATCATGTTAATATACACATGTTCAGTTACAGGCAGATGCACAGAAAAATATGAAGTTGACATCAGATTCATATCAAAATTAATCCACCATATGGCATGCCTAAACAAAGAAAGTAATAAAATTTGAAGCATCGCATACCTCAGAGAAGATTGTGTTAAAATTTCAAGCATCTACAATGAGTAGTTTCAGAGAAAACTGCGACAAAAATTTGTTATGTATGAAACAGACAGATGCACAGACAAACAGGAAGGTGACATCGGATTTGAACGAAAATGTATCCCATCATATGGCATGCCTCAGAGAAGATTGTCTTAAAATTTCAAGCATCTACAATGAGTAGTTGCTGAGTAAACTGCGACGAAAATTTGTTATGTATGAAACGGACAAATGCACAGACAAACAGGAAGTCGACATCGGATTTGTGCGAAAATGTATACCACTATATGGCATGTCTCAGAGAAGATTATGTTAAAATTTCAAGCATCTGCGATGAGAAGTTGCTGAGAAAACTGCGACGAAAATTTGTTATGTATGAAACGGACAGATGCACAAACAAACAGGAAGTTGATATTGGATTTAAGCGAAAATGTATCCCACCATATGGCATGCCTCAGAGAAGATTGTGTTAAAATTTTAAGCATCTACGATGAGTAGTTGCTGAGAAAACTGCGACGAAAATTTGTTTCGGACGGACACACAGCTGGACAGACAGACAGACAGACGGACGGACAGACAGACGGACAGACACACAAGGGTAAAACAGTATACCCCCCTCTCCTTCGGAGCGGGGGTATAAAAACCGATCCACTATTTTAAGTATCTTAGTGTAGTCTACTTGGGTGCAAAGTAATATTGAAATCAGATGAAAACTGTAGGAGTAGTAGTATTTTAAAGGAATTTCACAGAAAATTCTATTTTTAGTAACCATGGCAACACCGTTCATCGAAATCAAAAACCGATGCACTGTTGTATGTATTACAGTGTAGTCTACTTGTGAGCCAAGTAATATTGGAATAAGATCAAAACTGTAGGAGGAACAACATTTTAAAGGAATTTCACAGAAAATTCTATTTCTAGTAACCATGGCAACATCGTTCATCGAAATTAAAAACCGATCCACTTTTTTATGTATCTTAGTGAAGTCTACTTGTGAGCCAAGTAACATTGAAATCAGATCAAAACTGTAGGAGGAACAGCATTTTAAAGGAATTTCACAGAACATACTATTTTAAGTTACCATGGCAAAACCGCTCATCGAAATCAAAAATCGATGCACTATTTTATGTATCTTAGTGTAGTCTTCTTGTGTGCCAAGTAATATTGAAATCAGACCAAAACTGTAGAAGAAGTAGCATTTTAAAGGAATTTCACAGAAAATTCTATTTCTAGTAACCATGGCAACATCGTTCATCGGAATCGAAAACCGATCCACTATTTTATGTATCTTAGTGAAGTCTAATTGTGAGCCAAGTAATATTGAAAACATATCAAAACTGTAGGAGGAACAGCATTTTAAAGGAATTTCACAGAAAATACTATTTTAAGTAACCATGGCAACACTGCTCATCGAAATCAAAAATCGATGCACTATTTTATGTATCTTAGTGTAGTCTTCTTGTGTGCCAAGTAATATTGAAATCAGACCAAAACTGTAGAAGGAGTAGCAATTTAAAGGAATTTCACAGAAAATTCTATTTGTAGTAACCTTGGCAACATCGTTCATCGAAATCAAAAACCGATGCAATATTTTATGTATCTTAGTGAAGTCTACTTGTGAGTCAAGTAATATTGAAAACAGATCAAAACTGTAGGAGGAGCACCATTTCATAATCAAAATTTTTATGCTTTCAAACATCTTCATTGCTGTTTGTTTGTTTACATTTATACATGTTTCATTATTATATCATATTCTACTACGATTATTGCCGAGATCAAAGAAAAGCCGCGGACATTATTATCCAATTAAATACGAACGTTATCAAAAAAATTATCAGATCAGAAATACGTATTAAACCTGTGCATTTGAAACGTACATTTGACTTAAGAATGAAATACATAATTATTTAGATCACATCGATGTGTCGTCTTTTGCAATTTAAACTAGAGGTACTGTGAGCGATGAGCTCACTAAATGATACCCCCCGCCTCCCATATGGTGAAAAAGTCCATGTTTTCCTGTGGCTGGGAAACCCAAAATATGTGTCGGATCAAAAAGTAAAATAAAAGGTGCACAATGGCAATATGTAATAAAGATTCTGTGAAAGTTGCATCAAATTTCATTCAGTGGTATGAGAGGAGTTGCGGATAAGAGATGGGTACCCCCAAGCGTAACAGACGGACGGACGGACAGACAGACAAACGTACAGACGGACGGAATTAACGATTACTATATACCCTCCCGCTTTTCAAGCGGGGAGTATAACAATGTATATTGCAGAAAGTAGCTGATGAATGCACAATGTAAGTGTCTAAAGCTAAGCGGGGCTGTTTCACGGACCTCTCTACGCCATGTTTAAACTTCGTGATTTTAGTGATAAAGTGGCAAAATAGGAAACTGATTTTGTTATAGTATATTCAAAAAAAATTATCTATATAAGCAACAAACAGATTTTTAATAAAGGACCCTCTCTACACATGTGCAAAAAAAAATTTTTATACATTGAGAAAAATATATTGTATAAAGGAGCTAATATTGAGCTTATCATACCCCCCGCTTGAAAAGCGGGAGGGTATATAGTAATCGTTAATTCCGTCCGTCTGTACGTCTGTCCGTCCGTCTGTCTGTTACGCTTTGGGGTACCCATCTCTTTCCTCAACTCCTCTTAAACCACTGAGTGAAATTTAATGAAACTTTCAGAGAATCTTTATTACATATTGCCATTGTGCACCTCCTATTTTATTTTTTGATCCGACAAATATTTTGGGTTTCCCGGCCACCACAAAACATGGACTTTGCCATTATAATCATATGGGAGGCGGGGGGTATCATTTAGTGAGGTCATTGCTCACAGTACCTCTAGTTTATTATTATACCCCCCGCTTGAAAAGCGGGAGGGTATATAGTAATCGTTAATTCCGTCCGTCCGTCTGTTACGCTTTGGGGTACCCATCTCTTATCCGCAACTCCTCTCATACCACTGAATGAAATTTGATGAAACTTTCACAGAATCTTTATTACATATTGCCATTGTGCACCTCCTATTTTACTTTTTGATCCGACACATATTTTGGGTTTCCCGGCCACAGGAAAACATGGACTTTTTCACCAGTTATAACCATATGGGAGGCGGGGGGTATCATTTAGTGAGCTCATCGCTCACAGTACCTCTAGTTTAATTTTCACTTTATGGTGCGTGTCATTTGCCCCCAGGAAAAATGTTCAAAGACAAGACAGTATCACTGAATAGAAATCACTGTTAATTACTTCAGTAGAGAAAATAACACCATCAGTTAATTAATCTTGGTCTTTTGAAATGTAAAGAATACTTGAATTAATTATAAATTGAGTAATATATTGTAAATTTCTATGTTTTAGAAATTAGATCTAAGGGCTGATCACTCTAACTGCAGAAAAATACCTTAGAATCAGAACTCTTTAGTGGGCAGTGAAGAGAGGGTTCTTAAGCTAAATGGAACTTTCAAGCAACATTTCTCGACGGACCTCGGAGGTTATTCTGCAACATTTACGAAAAGTTTCCAATAATTTTTATTACCTTTCTCATAATTGCTTAGAATGACAAGACATTGAGATAACAACGGCGGTGCAATATATTTTCACAGCAGTAGGCTTCTTATATAGTAATCAACATGAGGTCGTATAATTCGGTTGTAAAAATTAGTGATACATCAACTTGATAAATGTCCATCGATGTTTATTACCGAGTGCAAAACATTGTAATTAGTTGCTAAAATACCCAATTGCCATTTTCTAATACTGCGGTGTTCGTCATAAGATACAGTTATAATGTGACACTTTAGTTAAAAATAGATCAAACTACAGGGTGTTGCTAAAAATATACCTGACTCTACTTTGTTGTATTTCTAGAGATTGATTGATTGTATATTGTTTAACGTCCCTCTCGAGAATTTTTCACTCATATGGAGACACCACCACTTTTCGGTGGAGAGCTGCAAATTTTGTCCTATACTCGGCACTCAGGGCCATTGAGCAGGGAGGGATCTTTTTCGTGCAAGCACCTACTGCGACACGGGACCTCAGTTTATACGTCTCATCCGAAGGACCGGTCTCCAAAGTGGCATTCGAACGAGCGACGTAAGGATTGACTCCTTACTTCGCGACTCTAGAGCAGACACTCTAACCACTGCGCCACGCGGTCGACGTATTTCTAGAGAAGTTAATTTTACCTTTTCATATTCTATTTAAAAACAAATTACTTACATAAAATATGTTTCATAATACCTTATGTTTTGCTTTACTTACTGGTTGATGTACCAACACCAAATCAAAAATTAAATTTTATTCAATGTTTTCATGATTATGTTAACTCTTAATTGATTTCAATGATTTAATTCTATTTTGATTTAATTTCATTTCATTTGAATAAAAGTTTTAAATGTTATTTTTAAAGCTAGGCCTAATTAAATAAAAATTAAGTAATAAAGAGGGAGAAGATATTTTCTAGGGGGTTGGATGGTCTTAAAAAATGTCGATAAAATATATCCAGCTTTGAGACCCAAACTCCAGCTTAAAAATTTCAAATCTCCAGTTGTGATTGTTCAGTACTGTCACATGTATGCGAAAACCAAAGCAAAAATCATCATTTTTTTCTCTTTTTTCTTGACTTTCCTTAGTGTATAGAAATTTTCATAGCAGGGTTGAGTATGTAAATGTCATTAAAAATATCAAGAGTTACTAGTACATTATGTAATATTCACACTTTACCTCCTAAATCAACAACCATATACTTCACGTTTGTTGAAACTTCTTTCATGAAATCACCAGTGCGATTTCTATCTTCTCTCTCAAAATGTAAGTACTGACAGTATATCGATGCAGCTTCGGGTTCCAGAGCAATTGTAAGGTAATCGGGCGGTATTCCAGCCTAAAATCAAACAAAATTGTCGTGACATTAGAGAGAGGGTTCATAGTTTGACTGAAACTCTGATCGAGCAAACTATGTGAAAAATGTTGCAGTGAAAAATATACAATAGTAAGCTTTGTTTCAACATCCATTATTAGTGTAGCATCAAATATTTTGCATACATTAACTGCTGCTTCTCGCATAAACATTTTGGATGCATCTCCCCAAATTGCTGGTACTGTAAGCACAAAATCGACATCCTTAAGATGAATTGAATCCGCCATTTGATCATTCAATGTCCCCATTAACTGCGTCAGTAAATGCTTAATAGACAGTGTAAATACTGTCATAGCTTGTAAAGGTTTTCCTGTCTCATCTTTAATTGCACTTGTTCTGCTTAATCTCTGAAAATAAAAAAAAAACCTTAGTAAACTACCCCTGGTACTGGTAAATGTCTTAATCAGTATTTATTTAAGAATTCACACAAGGACATACAAAGCAATGACTTACATGATTTTCATGAAGAATCATTTTAAATCGGTGAAAGTAATAATATTCACTACAGTCCGTTTTATTTTTGCCTTCCTCCTCATCATCAGAATCCACTCGGGCTAGTGTTCCATATTCTGTCTCTGCCTCATACCCAAATGAATTGAAAGACTTGTCAGGATTTAGTAAAAGAGCAGTTGGGGCTTTATGTGATAAAAATGTACCACAATTCCAGTTTTTGACTTTAACATTCTGCCAAGAAGCTTTCGAGGAAAAAGCATATCCAGAGTAAGTTGTTCCAAAATCAATGGCAGCTACATAAAGTTTTTTAGATTTTGATTGAATTTGCTGTTCATTTGTAGCCTAAAATGAACAAAAGACAACGTATTAATAATTTAGTAATGAATAAATATGAGCTCTTTAGAAGAGGCGATTCAGTATTTATGTCAGATTTATTGATTGTATAGTCAAACTGTTAAATACTTATCAAACCGAAAGTACTTTATTAACTAAAGTAGAGAAACCCACTGCGGTTAACTACAAAATTCGAAATTGACCTTATATAGTTGTAGTAAAAAGTATTCAAAATTATGCTCAAATAAAAATATGTACATATTTTATTTATCAGATTTTGCATTTTTAAATTTGGTCCTATTGTTCTCTAAATGAAATAATTTAAATTTCCTTTTGAACAGATTTATTAAACTTACCATGACAAGTCAGTCTTTGTAGGAAGGTTCCCCTCATTGGTGGGGAAAATGGTCTAATTTCATAAACAGTAAAAGTAATTTTTAAAACGTGTGATTGAAACAGCTGCCATTTTCTTTTGCCTAAGAAAGGTAGATAATTGATTAGTCTGATCATTCGATGCTACTTTCGGTTTGATATTTGTGTTGCTCACGGCACACTGAACTAATTTGATATATCTTTAGCTAGGAATGAATGTATGTGATCTATAAATTCAAAGTTTATACGCATACATGCTTTATTTTATTCATTTAAAATATCAATAATTTAGATTTTACTTTTGAAAAATCATTTAAAAAAATCAAGGTAGCACTATTACGATAAATGTATCAAAAACTTAAATTTTCTATTCACCCCTGCTAGAGTGATTTAAATTTAAAGGATTAAAAAAAACTCTATGCAGCTATTTAATCATTCTTCTCCCCAATTTGGCATGCATCTTTAAAACCCCATTCTTTCTATCTTTAAAAACTTAAGAGAAAATTCTGCTCTATTATTCACAGGCACCTGACGGGGTGTTGCTAAAACGCGGAACGGAAAACGGAACGGAAAGCGGAACGGAACGGAAAACGGAATATATTATTTTGGATTAAATCACTTAAAATACACAGATTTTATCATAAACGATATACATGTATCTTGTACATATTCAATCCCCCACTTTTAAATACAAGTTGATTTTGTCATTTTCAGTCTCTTATTTACAAAAGTCGCTAACACTCGGGAGGGGGGATAAGTTCCAACTCCCAACATCTTTCAGTACTATTTTTTTTTACACTAACTTAACTACATTTATTATATTCACAAAAAGGGTGAGAATGTGAACTTGAACGAACATTTCCGTAGTAAAAAGGTTATGACTGGGGGGGGGCAAATATTTGATATCTAAATAAACCATGGAAAGAAACAAAAAATGTTTTAAAAAATTATTAAGATTACGTTTAGGGCAGACCTTTACGGCAAGCTCGAATAAACCTCTCTTATACGCACTGGTTGTTCAAATTTTATTCAAAAATAGTCCTTTTGTGAATAGACAAAGTTGTGGTAGATATAATGCAGACTGCAGAACCTTTGCATTCATTGAAGTTAAATTTTGTTTGTTTGCGGCACATACGTGTGTGTGTGGGAGGGGAGGCGTATATGAATGGCCCCGTAAAAGTGAATTCGTTTTCCCGCTCATCGGAAATGTCTTAGAAGTTGCAATAGGTCTGCTTCCCCCCCCCCCTTTTGTGTCCAAAATGTACATAAGGTTTAATGACAATGACAAACTTCCGGTTACGTGGCATGGTGAGCTCACAGTAAACTCAGTGGTTTAAGAAGATTTACTGGAGTGAGAAAGAGTAAAAATTTAGCTAGCTCAATGTAAGACTAATGGTGCGAGAAAGAAAAAGAAAAAATAGTAATCCAAACAAAAACGTTAGAAATAAACTGTACCTAAGTCCAGGGGACGAGCAGTATTTACCGAACATGGCGGATATGAGTGTGGAAGAAGAAGTAGTTAACTCAGGAGGAGACGCAAAGAACGCAGAGAATACAGAGGAGGAAATACATCTTAGGTTGGATATTGAAACGAACAATGGTGAATGTATGTGTGATGATTCATTGATTCAGCTGGGTAATAATTTAGATCCACCACCCGCCCACTCGAACACGCGTCCTTATGATATACAGGGGCGACCTACTTGGGTTAGTGAAATATTCTCAAAGCTATCAATTATCGATAAAAAACTCTCAAAGATAAATGAAATAAACGTAAAACTTGAAAGAGTTATGCAGAAAGTTCACACAGTTGAAGCTGAGATGGATAATCTAAAGAGAACATCGGGGAATATGGGAAACGCAATAGATTCATTGAGAAAAACGTCAGACGAGGTCAAAGGTCAAATATCTGAACTGGCGAAGGCGCAGAAAACAATGGAAGATACGATAACTGACCTACAGTGTAGAAGCATGCGAGACAATCTATTGTTCTTCGGTCTGGCCGAATATGGAGGTGACAGACGGGAGAAATGTGCTGCTTTAATAAGCGATTTTTGTGAGACGCAATAGATCTACCTCACATTGGAGAAAACATCGAGAGGGCGCACAGAATAGGAAAGGTGGACCAAGAGAGAGAGAGAAGCCACGGCCTATTGTGGTTAAATTTAGCTCATATAGAATAGGAGAAAAGGTGCGTGAAAATGCTCCAAAACTGGCAGGTACCAGATTTAGCATACAAGAGCAGTTTCCAAAGAAAATTCAAGAGGCGAGAAGCAAACTATACCCAATAATGAATGAGGCAAGACGAAACCAAAAAAGAGCATCACTTATCAGAGATAAGCTGTATATAAATGGCGAGGAATATATCCCGGAATCTGTTGACACAGCAAGTAATGGATAGGACAGACATGAAAATGAACACTGTGACAATTTGAAAATAATTTCTTGGAATATTAATGGTGGATTCTCAACAAAAATAGAGGATAAGGGTTTTGAAAGCTTCATTCTCACTTATGACATTGTTCTTTTGACAGAATGTTGGCTAGAAAAAGATTATCATGATTCGATTGAAGGTTTTGATTGCTATTACTTTCCAAGACAAAAGAGTAGAAGCATACAAGGGGGGGGGGGGTCAGTGATTCTGGTTAAGAAAAAATTCCATAAAAATGTTATCTTTGTTAAAAACTAATATGACTAATTTTTTTGGTTAAAAATCCAGGGTATATTATATAATGTAGAAGAAGACATTTATTTGGGCTGTGTGTACATTCCCCCTAATAATTCCACATTTTATCGTCAGTATGAGTGTGATATATTTATGGAACTAGAGACACAAATAAGCAATTTTTTGTCAAAGGGTAAAGTGATCATTTTGGGAGACATGAATGCCAGAACTTCCAATAAAGATGATTTTATCACAGATGATGTTCTCCAAAATGATATTCTTAGGAACGTGGCCGAAATTTTGACTTATGAAATGGACACAGCATTGCCTATACGTGTAAACCCAGACCAAGGAGTTAACGACTATGGAGCAAAACTACTGTCTCTGTGTAGATCTAGTGGATTGAGGATACTTAACGGACGTCATAAGCAGGCAATGGACAGGGATTTTACTTTTATGGGAACAAGAGGCATGAGTGTCGTTGACTGCTGTATCTCAACGCCTGATGTGTTCGAATTAATTGAAAAATTTATAGTGTCAAATTTTACAACTTTCTCCGATCATGCCCCATTACATCTCCAATTTAAATCAATTTATAGTGAAACGGAAAAGCAAAAAAAATCTTATACTAATATTAACACTGAGTGTACACAGAATTTAATGCAGGTAAGAAATTTTAAATGGAATCCTGATTATGTAGAGAAAGCAAAAACCGAAATATTAAAGGCACTGGAAACATTGCATTCTTTACTGGAGGCTCCAGAGGATGAATCTCAAGACACGATTGACACATCTATAGATCGCTTTACTACTAATATATCACAGGCCATGGGACCCTATTTCGAAATTCAAAGAAAACCAATGCGTAAAAATCGTTACTCATCCAGAACGACACACGAGGAAAAACCGTGGTTTACAGAAGAATTAAAAAGGAAGCTCGGTTTATACAAACGTGACCTTCACCTGTTCAACAAAGACAAGTCTCGGATCGCGCACCAGAATCAAATGCAGTCAAATCAAAGTACTGAAAGTACTGTTAGACGGAGGCTTCATGTATGAGAGAACACAAAAGAAATATATATGTCATACATTGCTGTAAAGAATATTATGAGAAATAATGTGTAGTTTTTTTTTCAATTCAACATGTTTTTCAAAGGATACTCCAATATTCACTAGGTTTCTGGGATATTATAATTTCATCTTTGTAATGTAAACTTCGCCTTGATTAAAGTTCACTGTTATTTAGATGAGATACTTTCAATATTAAACCTTTCAAAGTAAGAAACAGTAATTGACTAGGCCTGGTTGACATAAAACTTAGACGGGTTAACTTTTTATCCCAGTCTCACTTAAGGAATATATCGTGGAAAAGTGAGACTGAGATCAAAAGTGAGCTTGTCTAAGTTGTATGCCCCCAGGCCCGGTTTGATGAATGTAGGTTTAGTATGTTCTAGTCATGAGCCCACTGGCGGAATTAAAAGGGGCCCCTGGCCACCTCCCTTTTGAGTCAAAAAATACGCAAGCTTATTTGATAAATGAGTGTTTTAATTGTGGCTGTGGGCCCCTTCCCTGACCTCAAACTGGTCCCCCTTTTTCAGAATTTCTGGATTCAGCACTAGGCCTCAGCCTGTCAGGAGTCTCCATATTTCAAGATATCTTATTTATAGGTCACAGAGACCTACTGTTAACATAATTATGACATGTAACAGCTACCAAAATCAAAATTTCTCGGCCTTATTGTAATAATGTTATGATATGAGCTAACATGGAAAAAGAAGCAGCCAGGTAATTGGACATGAACAACATAATATAGTACAGTTTGTCTTAAACCTTTGTGATACAAAATGG
>PRKT01000011.1:3608969-3632122 GCA_003671525.1 Saccostrea glomerata | reverse complement strand
AAATCATGACCCCCGGGGGAAGGGCGGGGCCACAATGGGGTATCAAAGTTTTTTATAGAAATATATAGGAAAAATCTTTGAAAATCTTCTTCTCAGGAACCACTGGGCCAAAAAAGCTGAAACATATGTGCCCATCCATGGAAGGATCATGTGGTAGTGTAGATTTCAAAATGTCTAAATTATGATCAGTGGGGTAGGGTGGGGATGCATTATGTATAACAAGGGGGAAATCTGGTAAAGAACAGAATGGTCAATGCTTCTCAGGTGAGCGATGTGGCCCATGGGCCTCTTGTTATCGAGATGAATGACCAGGGGGTCTTAGCTAATTTTGAGTAAAAAAAGTTAATCACTTTGAGACTGATATCAGAATACTCTCTTGAAGTATATGGAATTTTGGAATGATCTAGCTTTGGGAGAAATGAAGATTGTTTTATATCAATGAATTGATTTAAATAAAAAGTAAAATTTTAGAGGTAATTTTGTGCATTTGATTTAAAATATATGCTATTTGCTAAATCGGGTACCCTGTGCAAGAGTTCCATACCTTGATTTTTTTTACAAACACAGATTTTTATAAGTTATTCAAAGGTTTGTGGTTTAGTGTATACATTTAATTTTTGGTATCATGCAAGATACACCAATGGTATAGTTTGTCACAAAATATTTAAAAAATGGATTGGCATAATGTTTGCACACTACCAGTGTACATTCTCTACACATGTTTGCACGTTAAAACGAGTTATAAATGTATATCATGATGTTGATGGAAAAAAAGACGCATTAAATCCACTGGAGGCTGTTTATTAAGAGTGTAAGTATATTTTTTTATTTCTTGGTGTGTGTAATTTTCAGTGTTGCTTCATTAATATGGATTTCACACCCAGTTTTGAATGAAATATTGATATATGAATCATCCAGATTTGTGAAGATAGACCCTTTTCCCATGGCATATTTCAGTTTTCACGAAAACTCACTGGTATGGAGGCCAGTGAATTTTGAGGTTGGGTCAGTGAAAATCAAAATTCAAGAAGTCTGATGGGCTTGTTGATCATAAAAATCATACAGTCAAAATTTATTTCAACTGACTTACTTGCATAAATTTCATTAATATATAAAATAAAAAGAAGAAGCTCGTGTTGTTGAATCCTATTATAACATGGATGTATTACGTAACAACCTGAAGCAGCTAGTAATTATTAACTAGTACGTAAAATGTGCAATTAGTTCCTACAAACAACTTACTGAAACGCAACAAAGGATGAAAAATGGCGGCATTTCAAAAGTTGAAGTACGTAAACATGTATAAATTTACAGTTATGAAAATGTATTTTTTTTTTATGAAAGGGACCAATAAAATTTTTGGTGGGCTAGTGTATTTTGAAAGTTCACTGGTCCAAGTGGTCAGTTAGTTTGAAAAGTTTTCCTGAAGACTGATATTTTGCATTGGAGTTATTTCCCTTAGGTGTCATCTGTAGGGCAAGGTAATTTAGTTCCCTTTTCGAGCAACCAAATTTTAACATACTTTCTTTGAAATAATTTGGGTGGCTGATGCCTAGGACCTGGTAAATTTACCAGTGGGCATATGAAAATTCTCAAATTACATGCCTGAAGAGCATGTGAATTTCCTTTCATTAATGATGATTACTTGCTATTCCTTCTGTCAGCTATACTGTCTGTCTGTCATGTGTCTGTAAACTTTTCACATTTTCAACTTCTTATCAAAAAGTGCTGGTCCAATTTAAACCAAACTTGCCACAAAGTATCCTTGGGTGAAGGGGATTCAGGTTTGTTCAAATGAAGGGCTACACCCTCATTCAAGGGGAGATAATTGGGAATTAAGGAAAATTTGGTGGCATATTTTAAAAATCTTAAAGATTTTCTTCTCAAGAACCACTGTGCCAGAAAACATGAAACAAAGATAGGGAAACATCCTCTATACTTATGTTTAAGGCCCATGGGTCTACTGTAAAGTATATTGAGAATGTATTTATAACCAGCTAAAAATTTTACTTTGATTTGGTTTTGGTATATCAGGTCTTTTAATAAATATCTTCAGATGAGACAGTTTATCAATGTCAGTTACTCAATCCTGTTATATTTTTGCAGATCATCATGGAAGGAAAAGACCTAACAACTATTAACAACATCAAAGATGATTGTGTGGTTTCATTTCTGGCAACCGTCAAAACAAGAACACAAGTCAGAGCATGGACTAGGAATAAATCAAGTGGAAAGATCCTGACTGGGATTTTAATGGACAAAAGTGGAAGCATTGACTTTGTGTGTTGGACAGAAGGTGCAATGAAATTTGATGCTATTTTGAAAGAGAACTGCACGTACAAAATTTGTAAAGCAAAATCAGTATTTGCGAAGGAGAGCTACTCTAGGACAAAGCATATCTGTCAGATCATTTTAGACAAAAACTCAGAAATAGAACAGGTTGAATGTGAACCTTTGATATCACCTGTTGATGTTATTCCAATAGCCGAGTTAGCATCAAAAGAAAACCAACAAAAAGTCAATGTAGTTGGAAAGGTTTTGTCCATACCAAATGCAGAGCGATTAGGATCAACAGGGGTAGATATTGTGAAAGTGAGACTACAAGACAATTCTGGAACAATCCAGTTATCTTTAATGGGAAATGAGATCAAGAATTGCAATTTCTCAATTAATGACATCCTGCTGCTAGAAAATATAGAACTCAGAATATATGGAATGTTGAGGTGTTTGCAAGGAAGTACTGGCATAAGGACAGTAAATCCCTCTGACAGAGATTATACACAGTATTTGCCAGGACCCAACAGTCCAAATATTGATTTGTCCCCAGGAAAGAATGCTCCTAAAGAGAAAACAGTATTGACACTTGACAAAGACGATGGGCGTCAAAAAATTCTTTGCTCTGTTTTGGGAATGAATTTGAAACAATGCACGTATGAAAGATGTGCAAAAGTGAATTGCAGATCGAGAGTGATATGTCTAGCAAATGGTCTTTACAGGTGTAACAAGTGTGAAAGTGACTATTTTGTTGCAACAACAGGAATACGGTTACTTCTACAAATTTCGCAAGAAAAGAACAATGAAAAGAAGATAGTCATGTTTAATGATATGGCTGAGCAGTTCACTCAGAAATCTGCTGAACAGCTCTTAGGTTTGGTGGAAAAAGACGTGTTGTGTTTAGAGAAATCTCTAATGTGTAATCTGTACCAGTTTACTGTAAGTCCTGCAAAAAGCAATAGCGAGTTTCTGTGCGAGTCTTTTGTTAAACAGGAAAAAAAGGGGCCTTTGGATAAAGAATCCTCAAGTAAGACATTGAAAAAGTATACCCCAAAGGACATTCTCTCAAATGCATATGAAATATCAGTGTCAAAATCATCTACTCAAGATGTCAGATTTCTGGGTCCTGCGAGTCAATCATACACATCAGAAGCCTCTACTTCAAGGGACATCACATTTCCAGGTCACGAAGCCTCTACTTCAAGGGACATCACATTTCCAGGTCCTGCGAGTCATTCATACACATCAGAAGCCTCTACTTCAAGGGACATCATATTTCCAGGTCACGAAGCCTCTACTTCAATGGACATCACATTTCCAGGTCCTGCGAGTCATTCATACACATCTGAAGCCTCTACTTCAAGGGATGTCACATTTCCACGTCATGCGAGTCATGCATACACATCAGAAGCCTCTACTTCAAGGGATGTCACATTTCCACGTCATGCGAGTCATTCATACACATCAGAAGCCTCTTCTTCAAGGGACATCACATTTCCAGGTGACGATACGCCTTTGGATTTATCCATTTTGTATCCAAAATCATCAAGATTAAATGAGAGTAGTGAAACGCCCATAAAAGAGGAAACTTGTGGAAGTGAAAATGTGGGAGGGCCATTAGATTTGTCAATGGAACCACCAAAGAAGAAATACAAATTCGTGAAGAAATTATTTTAGAGAGTATGCATGTCATTGAATATTCTTCTTTGACTTTTGAAACTATATGTTTCCTAGTTAGGTTCTAAATTGTTGATCATTATTAATTGTATATGCTGTAGTAAAAAAAAAATCTTGTAGATATCTCCTCACAGATTTCAAAGTTTCTTTTTATAACTAAGCAGATGTTATTGTGAAAAAAGCTAATTCAAATAATTGTTTAAAAAACAAATCCAGGTTCAATTTAATTTGTATCATTTTATGTTTCCTAATTTATTCAACTAGTATGAAGAAATGGACAGTTAAATTACCTTAACATGCATTTCTCACAGACTTCCTGTTTTTAATAGATGTACATAAATGGATGTTTCATGAGTGCTGGAGGCATGTACATGTAAATCTGTTTTTCGGATGTTAATGTTCAAAAGATCTATTTGTCATTCAAACATGGGTAGATATTAGAGAAGACAATTAAAGTAAAAGTTGTTTTAAAAGTGTTGTCAGTGTTTTTATATTCATATATCTCAAATGTTGGTTAGTGAATCATGGGATCATTTTTACTGTGACCAATGTCTTGATTGATTAACTACTAGGGCATCATTAAAAATATTTTGTTTAATGTACAGCTGTGACAGATATTTTTCAGGGTGGATGGGTTTATATGTACATGTATTTAATGGAGTATTTTTGTTTTACACTTTTATACAAATTAATAATTGTCATAAAAATCACAGACTCAAAAATTGATTCATGATTTCATTACTGATTGAATTATTGCTATAAATACTTTGAATCAAAAAGCATCTTAGTAAACTTTAAAATGAAAAATTTTTATGGAATTTTAAAAAATAAAGTGTGGAAAAGAATATTAAATTGTGATGGGATGGTTTGATAGGTTGGTTGGACTAGTACATTAAACAAATTAATTTTTATTGGCATAATATGTTTTGACTTGATTATCAAAATATTTAAGGTTTCCATTAAGTTAATGGGTTTAGGGCAGGGCCACAATGGCTTGTCAAAGTTTTACATTTATATAAGGGAAAATCCAGAAAAATCTTTTGATAAAGAATAGTAAAGGCATGAATGATCATATTTATATGGAAGCATCCTCAGGTAGTGTATTTTTTTTATTTCAAGTTTATTCAAATCATGATCCCAGGGCACATAATTTGTGTCTGGTCCATATCTTTCTTAAGGATAAACTTGGTATGTTCTCATTTCACACAAAGATTGCCCATGACCCAAAGGTGTGTCATGACTTTGAATAAAGATCATCTGGGAGGTTCAAGATTACTGGAAGAAAAATTTCATAATTCGTGTCTGGTCCATATCTTTCTTATGGATAAACTTGGTAGGTTCTCATTTCACGCAAAGATTGCTCATGACCCAAGGGTGTGTCATGACCTTGACCCAAGGTCATTTGGGGAAATCCAAGCTCTCTGGAAGAAAAATTTCATAATTGCTTTTTAAAACATATCTTTATTATGGAAAAACCCAGCAGGGGTATTTTTCCCCATTTTGACAGTTCTAGTTAATTTTATATCACAACAATATAAAAAATATTGAATGTTGAGTCTTATTAACACTTCATAAAGATGCACTGCATTCTGTGTTTTAGAGCATATATATTAATAAATCAATAAATTGACATTGCTCCTGATAAAAATTTTGTTACCTCCACTTTGCATTAATTAAGAACAAACTTACCCTCACATACAATCTTATTCCTATATCACCTCTCTTGTGAGGGAAAAATAATTGAATAATCGGTACCACTTAGGGCTGGGTATTGGTCTGAGATTTTGTATTGCAATATATCGGAATATTTTTAACTATTGCCATATGTATTGCAATATTTTCAATGTAATAAAAATGCCATTTTCTTACTATATATTTACTTTAATTTACATCCAGAATGTACATGACATTGATAAGTAACCAACACTGAATTCTTTTTTGTTGATTTCATTTAAGTTATGCTCTGAAATGTTCCCACAAAACAACATATGACTTACTGTTTGGCTTAATAACAAACTTTCACAAGTTTATTTTTATATTTTAATGACAAAATTCCTCTATCTAAGCATATTGCCAATATATTGATATTACAAAATCGTATTTCGATACCAAATTTTTTGTCATTGTATTCCAATATATTGAAATATCAATATTATTGCTTAGCCCTAGTACCAAAAGCATATCTTTTTAAGAACCCACTGGGGGACATGGTGACCTGTCCTTCAAGTGAGAATGTATAAACCGAGGCCCCGTGTTGCAGTAGGTGCTGGCACGATAAATATTCCTCACTGCTCAAAGACCCTGAGTGCCAAGTGTAGGACAAGATTTGTTGCCTTCCAGTGGCAAGTGGTGGCATCTCATGAGTGAAAAAATCATGAGATGGACGTTAAACAATATACAATAAATCTGTTTAAGATTACAAAAAAGATCTTTAAATCTGTGAAATAATGTGTTCATGTATTATTACAAATTGTATCTTATGAAAAATGCTCAACAATGCATTTATTTATTAAGGTGTTATTGATACATTTTAATATGCATTTCATTAACACAATGAATTCAATTTCTTTTCACAGATGCAGTCTTCTCGGGAACAAGATTTTCATCACCTTATTTGTTCTTTGCATAGTGCTGTGCAGGATCATTGCAGTGAATTATCATCTCTACTGAGTCGCATGTCAGCTATAATAGAAATGTATGCAATTCCTAGCCCAGTAACATCATTACCTAGGTTTCAATCCATTGACTACAATGCACTAAATTTGAAACCAACTGATGCACCTGAAGATCTTGTACCAACTAATTGTACTGGAAATGGAAACTGTTTATTTAATGCTGCATCTATACTTCTCTGTGGAAAAGAGACAATGGCAACTGAACTTCGAGTAAGAACAGCAGTGGCATTAATTCAGTTACAAGAAGAGTTTACAAATCCTTCAAATGATGCCATCAGACAATTGGTGCATGAGCAGGCAGTCCTGTATTCCCCATTTGGAGAAAAGGATCATTCAATAACCAGAGATACCATTAATGATAATGAAGTTAATATGGTTTTCAGAGATGAGTTGTTAACAACTTTAACAGATGGTGCTTGGTCAGGAATGTGGCAGTTTATAGGATTAGCAACAGCTATACAAATGCCAATTTTATCAATATACCCACAGTATAATTTGAGACAACGGGGTTTATTCAACAAAATAGTGCAACCACTTATACATCTAGAGCAAACAATGTTTGTTCTTCCAATTATGTGGACTGGATTTATTCAAAATTCACAGTTTCATCCAAATCATTTTGTACCCCTAGTGCCAACACGATTTTTTATTAATGACAGTGTAACAGTGAGTACGTTTAATGACAGCTTGAAAAGCGGTTTTAAAAATCGAAGGAAACAAACACATTATATCAGTGATGGATCCTCGGAGTTTACATATAACACAAATTATGGAAATAAAGACTATGAAGCACACCAAAAAGACAATGGAAAGAGTGATTTAAAAAAATTTCTCACTTTTACTAGTCCCTATAGGGATTTCTGTGCAGTATGTGAACAGCGACTTTTGAATGTAAATCCAAAGATTGTAGATTTGAAGGCTGTATGTTCAACATGTTTTAAATATGTGAATAATGGAGAGGTTTCACCTTTAGATAAATTGCACATGTTTCCAGGAGAAATACCCATCTTCTTGATGAATCTCAATAGAACAGAGATAAAGATAATATCACAAATACATCCATATATGAATATGGTTTGTCTTCCTTCAGGAGGACAGTATGGGTTGCAAGGACAGTCCATAAATATTCCTATTCCAGTACAAACTTTGTGTTTAGAATTGCCAAGAACAAGTGAAAATTCCCCATATGTAAAGATATTTTCAGCAAAGAGAGACAATTACTGTGAGATAGTAAATATAAGAAATATCAACAAAGCACTGGATTGGTTGAAAGTAAATAATAAATTATACTCAGATGTGAATTTTATTCCATTTAGCGATGAAATGGACTTGGATCTTATTGGAAAATCCCAGTTACACTCTTCATCTGGCTTGGAGGAAGATACTGAAATGCAAGAAATTTCTTTTGTTCCTTCTGATTACCAATTTTCAAACAATTTTGATGAGTATCCTGAGTATAAGATGCCTATCATGAGAGGAGAACCTATTAATATATTTAACTCACCAAATCTAGAAGAAATGGCATTTCCTATTTTATTTCCATTTGGAACACATGGACTTAGATACAACAGACCACAGCAACCTACAATTACTCAGTATTTTAAATGTCGACTCCTAAACAAAGATTATAGGTGGTCTTCATCTCCTCAGTATATGTTTTGGGCTCTGCATGTATTTGAACAGCACAAATTACAAGATGCAATATCTATAGCACTGAGAAAAAAAAAGAATGCTGCCATTACTGTGGAGGATGTCAAAAATACAATAGACATTAGCAATAAAACAGACAATTATATGTTCATGAAAAATCTTCGGGGAACTGCAGCATACTGGAAAAGTGAACTTTCAAAACTGATGGCTAAAATTAGAAGTCTTGGTCCACCAACATTTTTCATGTCATTGAGTGCAAATGACATTCATTGGATTGACAATTTGAAATTTATTAACCCTATGCTGTCCAATGAAGATATTATGAAAATGTCCACTGCAGAAAAAATGAAACTTATTAAAGAAAATCCAATTGCCAGTTCAATACATTTCAATAATCGCTGGGAAGCATTTCTGAAACATTTTCTACTGGAAAAACCTTATCCTCTTGGAAATATTGTGGATTATTTTGCACGTATAGAATTTCAGGTCCGTGGTAGTCCACATCTTCATATCCTACTCTGGATTGCAGATGCTCCCAACTTTGAAAATGAAAATGAAAGGGACTACATAGTGCCATTTCTTGATGCATATATTAGTGCTCAAATACCAGATGAAACAGATCAGAGACTTAAATTCCTTGTGACATCATTACAAACACATTCTCATACCATGTCATGTCCGCGTTACAAAAAAGGTCTATGCAGATTTGATTTTCCAATGCCAATTTCTGATAAAACCAGGTTGAAAACAGAACTAGACACTGGATCAAAGTCAAGATTTTACCTTTTGCAACGATCAGAAAAAGACATATTTGTTAATGCTTACAACAAAGATGTTCTTCAAAACTGGGAAGCTAATATGGATTTGCAATTTGTTGGTTCAATGTATGCAATCGCTAAGTATGTCTGTGCTTACATTTGTAAGAATGAGCCATTTGAGTTTCGACAGAAAATACAAAGCTGTATCCAAAAACTTCCAGAGGACTCTACTCAACGAAAACTCCTATCAAAGATAGGAAATATTTTGTTGACACACAGAACAATTGGTCTTCAGGAAACTGCTTATAGATTATTGGGACTAAATATGGTATATAGCTCAAGGGAATCTATTTATGTAGATGTCAACATTCCAGAGAAACGTTATCGAATTCTAAAATCCAAAAAAGAACTGGATCAGTTGTCACAGGATAGCATAAGCATTTATTATGATGGACTTGCACAATACTATCTGTATCGTCCATATAATGAAGTTTTTGAAAACATGTGTTTGGCAGAATTTGTAACCAAATATAAGGCAACATCAACAGTACCTAAAACTTCAAAAGGTATGCCAAGGTACACTTTAGAGATTTCAAGTGAAAAAAAGTTAATTATGCAACGTTCAAAACTGGCCTGCCTGCAGTGTTTTAGAGACATGCATAATACTGAACTTGTACGTTTATCCAGTGAATCTGAAGAAATAATTGAAATTAATGCTATTCATAATGTTCCAGAAAAATTTATTCCAGATGATGATCAAAAATGTGCTGGACTACCCAAAACACTTGTTGTGTGTAAAAATGCACGTGTGATGTTGATTAGAAACATAGACACAACTGGAGGACTTGTGAATGGTGCACAAGGAACTGTTCATTCCATTGAGTGGACAAAAGAAGACAAAAATATGCCAAGATGTATAAATGTCCTATTTGATAACAAAAATATACTTCCTGGGTTTCAGCAAAGAACAGGTGAACCTGTTGGCATAAAGCCTTTATCAGTGACTTTCCTTGGAAACCACCAAACTTATGTCACAAGATGTCAGATCCCTCTAGTTTTATCATTTGCATCTACAATCCATAAAGTGCAAGGTTTATCATTAGAAAATGCTGTATGTGACATAGGGCCTTCAATATTCAGGGGTGGAATGGCATATGTGGCATTATCTCGTGTATCAACAATGCAAGGTTTATTTTTAAAAAGACTGTGTCCACCAAGATTATATCCCTCAAGCAGTATATGTAATGAAATGGCAAGACTTTGTGGGAAATCTGTTAACATCTGATTTATTGGTTATACTATTTTCTTGTTTATCTTTTTGAATAAAAATGATACAAATGCCCCAATTTTGTTTATCTCCCTCTGATATTCCGCGCAATAAGCATTATCAAGGTATTCAATGTATAATTAAAAAATATTGAACAATCTGAAATCATTTTAAGCTAGATAAAAATGTAATGCTGGATAAAGCTTATTATTATTTTTCTTTGTTGTTCCAACTATCTAATTGGCTCAAACTAGACCACATGATCAAGTACAAAAAGTGTTACAGAGTGGATGTTTCTATTATTTTGTACATTTTTCGTAATTGAAGAGTTCTATACTCTTTTGATGAATTTACAGAAATGAAGATGTTTGATTTTTTTTTAATCGGAGTGTGATAAAATAATAATTTTGTTTCATATACATGTATATTTTATACATATCTTAACCTTGAGATTCGCTTGAATTTTAGTATCATACTCACAGAAGCTTAATGGAGATAACGAACAGTATTGAATATCATAGTCCATAAAACATTATACAAAATAGGAACAGACCAAACTCGGACCTCTAAAACATCAGAGGTGCATGGGCTTAGGTGCCATGGAGGAGTGAACATGACAATGATTCTGACACATGTGCCATCTTATTTATTATAACTGCTACCATGATTAAAAAATATCCGACCATATATTTATTAGGTACAAACTTGGATAAAACATTTCAAATTGTATGAGACATACATCTCATAGACAATATTTACAATCATATATTTTAACACATGTAACTACGTCTATATATGTAACAACTATTTCTCTTGTTGAAAATTCAAGTAAATTTAAAAGTCGAATATCTTGGATATGGGGTAACCCATATCTATTCTTGTCTATAATTGATATCACCTTACGTAAGAAAAGACGCTTGTATTGTTGTTTTATTGATTTTAAAAAAGCGTTTGATTCAGTAGATAGGTTAAAATTATGGGAAAAACTAAGTGTAATCGGTATAAGAGGTAAATTACTTAAAATCATTCGTTATATGTATCAGGGTATGAAGTCATGTGTGCGCTCTACAGAAACTTTGTCAGAATTTTTTAAATGTAAAACGGGTCTTTTACAAGGAGAAGTATTATCTCCGATATTGTTCTCATTGTATGTAAATGATTTTGAAATGGAGTTTTTAACAAAGGGTAATGTACCACTACAAATATTAGAACTAAATCTTTTTGCACTCATGTACGCTGATGATATGGTAATTTTTGCAGAAAGTGTAGATGAATTACAATCTATGTTAAATACATTGTATAATTATATTACAAAATGGGACCTAACAATCAATATAGAAAAGACTAAAATTGTTATATTTAGAAATGGGGGGAAAATTTGTGATAATGAAATATGGAATTTGAACGGAGAACCTATTGAGATTGTTGACAAATTTATTTACTTGGGAATGCTTTTAAATCATATTGGAAAATTTAATATTACACAGAAGCAACTATCAACACAAGGTAGAAAGGCTATGTTCTCTTTAAAAGCTAAAACAAGTGAAATATATTTGAATACAGAGACAATGTTGTCTTTGTTTGACACTTATGTTTCTAGTGTTTTAAATTACGGATGTGAAATTTGGGGTTTTCATAATGCAAAAGATATAGAAAGTGTACATTTGCAATACTTAAAATATGTTCTAGGTGTAAGAAAAAATACAAACTCTGTAATGATTTATTGTGAAACTGGGAGACTCCCATTGAAGGTGGTAAGGTTACTTAGAATTATCAAATTTTGGTTCAAGGTGTTAAAAATGAAAATTGTATTCTCTTAGCCTGTTACAATATGCTACTAGAGGAATGTGAAAAGAGTAAGAAAAATTTAAATAATTGGGTAACAAATATAAAAGAAAAATTGTTTGAAATTGGACTAGGTGATGTTTGGTATAGTCAGGAAAGTATTCAAATGAAAACACATTTCCCTATCATCAAGCAGCGGATTGTAGATATTTTTATTCAAACAAGTTTTGAGCAAATAAATTGCTCATCGAGATGCAAAATTTGTAAGTACATCATTGACAATTTCTCTCTCCAATATTACTTAACAAAAGCCATTCTTACTAAATATAAGAAGCAATTAAGTAAAATACGTATGTCGTCCCATAACCTAGCTATTGAAAGCGGTCGCCACAATAATATACCAGCAAATGATAGATATTGTGAAATGTGCCATTTAGATATTGAAGATGAATTTCGTTTTATTTTGAAATGCCCTCAATTTAGTGATATTAGATGTCGATACATTAAAAAATATTACTGGAAAAAAACCTTCAGTTTTCAAATTAATACAACTGTTAAGTGTAAAAAAAACTTTAAGGAACTGTGCAATTTAGGTATTTACCTCCACCATGCTTTTGAAATACGCGAAAGTGTCACAAAACATTTTCTGTCTAAAGTATATGCATAAACTCTATATTGTTTTAAGGTTGTTACTATCTACCATTATATACTACATTTGTTTATATATATTAACATGTCACGTAACCTATTATTTGATGTTTGTTACATTTTCTTATAATGCTATAAGATGTATGTCTTGGGCAATAAAGATATATATAATAAATCAATTTTTAATGTGGCTGTGGGCCCCTATGCAGACCCGAAACTGCCACCCCCTTTTCATACCTCGCGAATTCAACACAGTGTGCATAATCTGAATAGCATAACTAGTTATTTTTGTCTTTTCAAACATTGACATTGGAAACAAATTGAAAGAGGGGGTGGGGGTCAGAAAAAAATTTCTAACATACAACAAATTTGACAAGCAAAAAGAAAGGGGAAATGTCTTTTGCCCAAATACGAAAATCCTATTTTGTGTGTGTGTGGAGGGAGGGATTTCTTTCAGTAGCATTTTTTCCACGGAGGGAGTGTATGACTCATGAATATATAATAGTTTACAAGTAATTTTTATTAGAAATGACTTTTACAACAAGAATATTGCTCTTTTATCTTATTTATTTTGAATCTATGTTATTTGTTTGACAAAAAATTTTCCGTTTTCCGTTCCGTTCCGCGTTTTAGCAACACCCCACCTGACGTTACTTAAGTAACGCCAGGTGCCTGTGTTCTTATTTCATTTTTAAAGAACATGAAGAAATTATTTCTATGTAAAAAGAAAACGTTGTTGTTGCAAATCTATTAGTTTATAACTGTATTATAGGTATATATGTTTTATATGTTTATGTACCTCATGCACGTACCTTTTACATGGTTTTGAGTGAATAAATTGAAAGAATATTACAAATACTTCTTTGAAAAGCTGTGGTAATTGATCGATGACGTACAAATAAGCAGGGCCTCCTCATCCCCAATAAATTCCAAGCTGTCCAATTTAAAGGACTTCATCTCGTTTCCTGTTAATTTTTTTTTTAAATACATACATAGGAAAGAAATGCAGTGAAAACCTTTGATGTGATATATATTTCCTGGTACATGTATTCCTATCTATTATTTAATGTTGACTTTTATAAAAATTTGATTTTTCCAGATAATTCGTAAGTTATTGAAATTCACAAATCAGTACCCCCCACCACCAAAGAAATATTCTCATTATCTCCCATGTCTACCTCGCGCATCTGCTACCGTTCATCAGTATGTTAATCCTTCAGAAAGGAATATTATGCAATCCTTTTGACAAGGCAGTCCTTCGTTGAAAGTGGGCTACTTTGGCAGTTTTAAGTGTCTCATTCACATAGTCCCACAGATGTTGGATGAGAAAAAGATGGGCTTTACGGAGACCAGTGCATAGTGTAAATGTGATTGTTTGGGCAGGGAAAAACACACTTTAAGAACTGGGCAAACGACGCACTTCTGTGCCATTGAGACGCGTTCCTGTGCCATTGAGAGGAACACAAAAGTAAACCAAAATCGCGCTAACGGTTTCTGTCAGTTTTAGCTAGGCTTAAATGCAAATAATTTTCTAGAATATAAAGAAACTGTAAACCTTCTAAGAAGTTCAAAGTTCTGCATCTCTGAAACCATTCTTATTAATCTATAAATATATTTTTCACTTCAAATCCCATTTTTGGAATAGAATACGCGGTGAATGCCATTCATTTTAGTCATTAAAACACGCCTCTAGTTATTTTCATTTTTTTTTGACAGACGTTTGTTGGTGTCATCTGTCCTTAATGAGCTTCGCTCCTGATTTTTAAAGTCTTAAAACTTTTTTGTCAGGAATATTTTTAGTTTTACACACATAGCACAAAAATCAAATCAAAAACTAGGGGGTCAATATGCTTCTTTTGCCATTACAGTGCATTTAGTTTGACCTTTTTTTGCATTGAAATTTGCGTCTTAATCAAAAATTACATATGTACATCCTTGACGTTTTTCCCTCAATATACTTACATAATGTGATTTTTCTGGCATAAAAAATTTAATAAGCAAGAAAATTAGTCTAAAGTCTTGAACTTTTGCTGAATTTAAGCAGAAAGGTCAAAGTTATCTTAGATATTCAGAAAGGAACATCAAAAGTTGGAGTATATGATTTAAATTTTAGAAATTAAAAAAAAAAAATTAAATTTTATGTTAAAATCGGCTCATTTTTCCCCTGGACTTTCAGAATAAAATAACATGTACATGTACTATATTTGTCATAATTCGTTGAAAGAATTCATAAGAAACAATTTAATAGATATTTCAGAACATGCATAACACATTTCACAGTGACCACAAAGACAGCTTTGTGTGCAACCAGCATGGAAAAATGGAAATCTAAAATTATACATGTAAGTACTGCATGTAGTTCAAAAGGAAAAAAAATGATCAATTTCTTATAAAAAACGCCCGCCACAAAATATAGTTCCTTACTTAATCTAGTTACTAATTGGAATTTAATTGCGCTTTTTTCATTGAATATAGTTCATTTTGAATGGTAGAATCCAGATTTAATGTTAGAAATGATCAAGAAATTCTAGAATTAAAGGTCCATACCAAACTCTGCTCAAAAGCTCAGGATCGAACCTCCTTAAGTTAATTGTAGTAAGATGGCGATTAAAAGGGGGGGGGGTTCATATCCATACTTCATTTGCCTATGCATTGTTCTGTCTCTCTATGACGCCCTGGTCTCTGGACAGATAGTTAACCCAACATGTTTATTGACAACAACACCTCTGGTAACTGTTGCATCAATGTATAATGTATGATTGGTGAAAGACTGAAATATAAACAAAGATACAATGAAACACTTGAATTTGATACAAAATAAACTTACATTCATATTAAATTGGTATTTCATATACAGTAGTTGAAAGAAATTACTATGGATAATAGTAACGATGTAAAAGGGATTAATGACACTAATTGGCTTCCATAGAAATAAAATTTTGCAGCATGACATTAAGAAGTATTAAACCACAAATATTAGGTCAAAACTATCAAAATATATACCGAGATAACTTGTAACATTATCAATAGATCACTTAGCAAATAATTCATAGAAAGATGTACAAATTAAAACAAGGCTATGTTTACATTATCAACAGACGACAAGTTTCCAGTATGAGAGTTTCAATAATTACACATAAGACTGCTTTAAGCCTCTAAAAAAAAAGTTATAGACATATAGAGATAATCATTTTACAGAATAATTGAGTGTTTACAAATTAATACATACTCTGTGATAGGTCGATTTTAGGAGAAAAAATAAGTGGCGTCCAACCACGTTAACAAATTGCGGGCTTATATACAACAATCTTACCAAACAAAACAAGAGTTTACAAAAAAGAGTTCTAACATGAAAAATCAATAAGCAAACTAAGAAAGATAACTCCTGACACTTGACAGAACACTCCCCGCTTGATAACAACGTCATCACTACATTTTACACTGATAAGACATTCATGATACATTCTAACATGGTAGAAGCAAAACAAGTTCAGCTGTAGGTCGAGTGTACAAGGTTGCTTGTTCTTCACGTACTACGCGTACCTCACACTTGCGAACTAAACCGCCGGAGGATGGGAAAATCTTGTGAATGATCCCTAACTGCCAATCATTCCTTGCTGTCTGCTTGTTTCTGACTAAAACAACTTCACCTTCACACAGGTTTCTCTTAGGTTCCAGTCATTTCTTCCTCTGTTGAAGAGTAAATAATCAGCTTTCCAGCGGTGCCAAAACATGTCAGCCAGGGCTTGAACTCGTTTCCACTCCTTTCGGAAAAGGTCTTTACCATCAAATGTTTCTGTGACAGAGGTAATTTGTTGTGGTTTCTGCGTAAGTAGCAGTGATGGCGACAACAGTACAGGGTTTTCTGCATCTGTGGTGAAAGGTACCAGTGGTCTTGCGTTCATTATGGCGGACACTTCGGCCATAAAGGTTGAGAGAAGTTCATGCGTGAGGCCTGTCCCAGGAACATCTGTTAGAAGAGAATCTAGGATCCTTCTTGAAATACCTATGACCCTCTCCCAGACCCCGCCCATGTGAGACGCATGGGGTCGCGATCGGTTGAATAGCCATGTACATCCTTGGGAGTACAAAAATTGCTTCACACTGCTGTCCTCTACGTTGATAGCGTTGATGCCAAGGTTGTCTGTTGACCCCACAAAGTTCGTTCCTCGGTCGGATCGGAAAAGTCTGACTGGTCCCCTGATTGCCATAAATCTTCTCAAGGCGTTAATAAAAGCTGAAGAACTCAGCTCCTCCACTATCTCTATGTGGATTGCACAAATAGTCAGACACGTGAACATCACTGCCCATTTTTTGCTGCATGCTTGCCCTCCTCGTGTCTTTGTAGTCACAACTTGCCATGGGCCAAACTAATCCACTCCGACATTGGTAAAAGGCGGTCCGGGTTCCAGTCTGTCGGAAGGAAGGTCAGCCATCCTTTGACTACGAAGACTTTCTCGAAGTTTTCGACACTTAACGCATTTGTACAGCATAAAGGACACTAATGACTTAGCTCCTGTAATCCAGAACCCGGCTGAACGAACGGAACCTTCTGTGACATGTCGACCTTGGTGTTTCGTCTGCTTGTGATAGTGACGGATGATAAGTACGGCAATATGTTGACGTCCGGGTATAAGGATAGGATGTTTTTCTGCTTTTTTCAAACTGGAGTGTTTCAGTCTACCGCCAGCACACATGAGGCCATCAGTACCAATAAAGGGCGATAATTTGGTTATTGAACTGGATTTGGGGAGACATTACCCTGCTTGCAGACACTGAATTTCATTCTTGTATGCTTCCTGTTGAACTTCAACAAGCAGATGCTTCTGCGCTGTTTCAAAGGCATCATCTGTTTTCCACTTTGTACATATATGCCACCCTGAACAGTCTGAACCATTAACAGACTGGGCTATGTGTTCTAGGTGAGCAATAGTGTCTACTAGTCTTCTCCAACTTGAGAATCTACTGAAACGATGAGTATCGAGCTGGTGATAAGGTTGATTCTCCACACTGGTTTTAAAGCCACCGTCTCCCTTCTCACTTCTTTGTCCTCCTGGGTTCTTTAATTCATGTATTTCCTCTGTATATACATGATCGTTAAATAGAAAAGCTGGTCCTACTAGCCAAGGATTGTCGCGCATTTTACAAGCGGCTACGGACCGGGTTGCCTGATCTGCTGGATTTTGACTTGTACATACATAGCGCCACTGTTGAGGTAGGGTGGAAGCTCGAATCCTTGCAACTCGGTTGGCTACGTATGTGTAAAATCTTCTCGCGTCATTTTGAATGTATCCCAGCACCACCTTGCTGTCCGTGTAGAAAGTGAAGTCTTTGATGTGAAGATCTAGATGAGTAGCAATGGATTCCGCTATCTCAACTGCAGGTACTGCACCGCAAAGCTCTAATCTGGGTACGGTATGACTATGCTTCGGTGCGACCTTTGACTTGCCTAAGATGAAGCCCATTTCTGTATTTCCTTCTTGACTCCGATTAACCAGATACCCCACAGCAGCAACTGCTTGTTCCGAGGCATCTGAAAAGATGTGTACCGATTTGTTGCGTGCACTCGAACATGACATCGAAAGGTAAGTGCGAGGAATGCTCAAACCATGCAAGTCTTTCAAAGAGTTGACCCATGATTCCCATGTTGCTGAGTACTTCAAAGGTAAGGGCTTATCCCCATACCACTAATTGGCGCTTAAGTAGTTTACCATCAATGATGACGGGGGCCAAGAATCCTAAAGGATCAAAAATGGAGTTGATTGTGGAAAGCATCCCTCTTCTTGTGAAATGTTGCTTTTTGGTTGAGATGTGGAACAAGAGGGAATCAGATTCCAGATTTCAAGAAACACCAAGAGTACGCTAGACTGGCAGTATTTCGTTACCAAACTCCAGGTCCTTTAAATCCTTCGACAGGTCCTCAGGTGGAAACGCTTGCAAGACTTCTCGGTTTGAGGCCATCTTGTGAAGTCTCAAGTTTTTTTCAACTTTCAGTGCTTTCTGTGTTCTCTGAAGTAGGTCTATGGCTTGTTCAATGGTAGGTAATGATTTAAGTCCATCGTCGACATAGAAGTCTTTGCACACAAAGTTACTGACATCTGCACCAAGATGACTCTGATTCACTGCAAATCTGAGGCAATACGTCGCTATTGCTGAAGAGGCGGTGTTGCCAAAAACATGAACACACATGCAAAATTCAACAAGCGGTTTGTGAAATTCTTTTCCTTCATGCCATTAAAATCTAAGGTAATTGCGGTGTTCCTCTGTTGACCTTAAAACAGTAAAACATTTGCTCTATGTCTGCAACAATCGCTTCTGGTTCCTGTCTGAAACGAAGTGAAACTCCTACTAGACTATTTGTTAAGTCTGGACCGGAACATAGTACGTCATTTAATGAATCACCATTATGCTTCACAGCTGAATCAAATACCACGCGTACTTGATCTTTCTTCCTAGGGTGGTAGACACCAAAGATAGGTAAAAACCAGCACTCCTCTCCTTCTACCCCGGGCGGTGCTCTTTCAGCACGGCCTCTCTGAAACATCTTCTCCATGTATGCTAAGAATTGCTCCTTCTTCAAGGGATTCTTCTCCAAGCTTCTGTCCAAACTCTTAGCTCTCTTCATCGCTGTATCGTAGTTGTTCTGTAGCTTTTGACGATTGGGCTTAAACGGTAGTGGTGAGGTCCAAAAGCCCTCTTTGTCCTTTTGGAACTGGGAACTCACAATTTCTAAAAATGTTCTGTCATTCACAGATAAGCCAGGTTTTTCCTCATCCTCTGTTCCTCGAATAACTTGTCCATGTCCGGTTCATAACTGAAGTCACACACATCTAGCTTTTCACACACTGACAATTTACTCTGACAAGGTTCAAGTACGGTACCACGTCCACTATCAAGAATGTTCGTTTTTGTGACGTTGAACTCTTCTGGCAAGTGAGAGCTACCTAAACAGGTTTCACCTATGATGGCCCATCCTAATGGAAGTTTCTGTGCATAAGGGGCGTTAGCTGGTCCAATACGCTGGTCCAGAACATGGTGAGCTTGAAAGACATCTCTTCCGATTAATAGCATAATTTGGGCGCCATCATCCAGGGGTGGAATGTACTGAGCGATGTCAAGTAGATGAGCGTAGTTCTGAGCTACCTCCTGTGTGGGAATTTCCTCGCGATTGTTAGGAAGATGACTGCATTCAGTAACAGCAGGAAGTTGGAGACACGTTGTGGTCCAAAGATTCCACCACTACACCATGGGCTCTCATCCCAGCAGCTCGTACCTTTCCTGCACATGAGGTAAGTATGTATTCCACATCCTGTCCCTCAATTCCAAGCAAATCAAAAAGTTGCGTGCTGGCCAAAATACGATTACTCTGGTCGTCTAACATGACGTATGCGTGTATTCGTTTTTCAGGACTCTCCTACAGATGTACATTGGCCAACAGTATTTTAGCACAAGATTTCCCAGGAAATCTACCACATATCTCTGTGCAATTTGAAGTAACGTCAATAACCTCCCCGCTTTGAGATGATGCGTCTGTACGTAGAGTCGCTGATGGTGCATCGACATGTAAAGCTGTAGGGTGACTGCCACTGTTACATTCTTTGCATGACACTATCTCCTTACAGTCTTTCTTAATGTTAGTGGTCGAGGCGCAACATCGAAAACATATTTTCTTTTCCCTTAAGAATTTCATCCTTTCCTGAATACTCTTCAATCTGAAGGCTCTGCACTTATTCAAAGGATGGTCCGTATTGTGTACCGGGCACTTTTGAAACATGGAGATGTCTTCGGTACTAGGTGCTGTGCTCTGAGCTTCATGATGTATGTTTGTTTTCTTCACAACAACAGAGTTTTTATGACAATAGTTTGACATGTTTGTGTCCTTCTTGACAAATGATGTTTCATACAGAAAACTTAAAAAGAAAAAGATAATTTCTGATCCTGCTTTGTTGTCGTAGAAATTCCGCAAAATGGAAGAAAGGTGGATACACAGTGTGATGTTCCTGCATATATCTGATAGCTGATGATGTCAATTTTTCTTGGACATTGTGCAGTAATTTGTTTACAATGGGTGTCACACCAGTCGAGGAGTCATAATGACCAAGTACAGCTTTCATTCGTTCATCACACTTAATGGACTCAATTTCTGACACTAAGTCTGACAGTTCATACAGTTCCTCTGAATCCCTAGGTGTTAACTTTGGAAATGTTTCTACTCTTCTCTTTATTGATGACTCTATCATTTCCGCACATACGTATTGTTCTTCTAGTCTCTCCCAAGCTCTCTGTAGACCCCGTGGTGGGTTGCTTATGTTTGCCGACTTTATCAAAACATGCCTATTAGACTCTGGTCCACTCAACTTCAACAGAAAATCAGTAGGGGAAACATCCAGTTCATTCCTTACTGTCTTAAATGATGCTTTCCATGTCATGTAACTCTCCGGTCGATCATCAAAGGCTGAAAGTCGAGAGAGCATTAAATCCTTCTTGAGGAGGTATCATGTGAAATCACCAGCGACTGAGTGGTTTGGTATGAAGGAAGAAGCTTCTGGATTCAACTTCCTGTCAGGTTCAACTAACAGTTGTGCACTGTAGGTGTCATTTTCGTTCATTGCCTTTGATTCATGTATCCTGAATATATGGTACTCTCACACGATTGTCTTCCTCCATATAGGCTTTTGTTCTGGTGACGGGATCTAGAGTTCCTGTATTTGGAAGTGAAATCCTTGAAAGTTGTGATTCTTGGTCGAGAGCATTTGCCTCAGCTTCAAGCGCGGCTGTCTCTTTTTGCTGAGTGAGTAGTTCCAAATCTACAGAAAGTTCAACTCTTTCTCTTTTCACCTTGGCCTCGTTGAGGGCCATTTATTGCTCCAGTAACGCCTGTTTCTTTTTTAAGTCCGTTGGCTTTGGCCTGTGCAATGAGCGACCCCATGTCACTTTTTGAAGAGGAACGTCTGGATGTTCGCGAGGACGCTGAGACGATGTCGTTTTTGTTGACCGGCTGATCCATAACTGAATACCTGTATGATTATGAGATCTTTTACTGTTCTGTCTCTCTATGACGCCTTGGTCTCTGGACAGATAGTTAACCCAACATGTTTTTTGACAACAACAACTCTGATAACTATTGCATCAATGTGTGATGTGTGACTGGTAAAAGACTGAAATATAAGCAAAGATACAATGAAACACTTGAATTTGATACAAAATAAACTTACACTCATATTAAACTGGTATTTCATATAGTTGAAAGAAATTACGACACTAAATGGCTTCCATAGAAATAAAATTTTGCAGCATGACATTAAGTAGTATTAAACCACAAATATTAGGTCAAAACTATCAAAATATATTCGGAGATAACTTGTAACATTATCAGTAGATCACTTAGCAAATAATTCATAGAAAGATGTACATACATGTATTAAAACAAGGCTATGTTTACCATGTTTACATTATCAACAGACGACAAGTTTGAGAGCTTCAATAATTACACGTAAGACTGCTTTAAGCCTGTAAAAAAGGTATAGACATATAGAGAAAATCATTTTACAGAATAATTGAGTGTTTACAAATTAATACATACTCTGTGATAGGTCTAAATTATGGAGGATTTTATGAGAAAAAATAAGTGGCGTCCAACCACGTAAAAGGTACTTGGACACAGATTTGAAGTCAATTTTTTCTCTATAATATTACAACTTATATATTTTAATAGCATTTCACACAAAAATTAAATTAAAAATCTTATTTCATTTAAAAGTTATTAAAACGTCAAATTTTTCGGCGGGTTTGATTGACACGCAGAAGGAAAAAACGTACGCTGAACTAGGACCTTAGGTCCCCCGCGAAGTTCACCTCTCTCGGGTCTGTTTACTCCGCTATAAAATGTAGTGCGTTGCATACGTTAAGTGAAAATAGAATAAATCGTAATACTGTGAAGCCTTTTCAGTGTAAAAGAAAAACAGAAAATTTAGTTTTGTCAAGGGAATAACCATCTGTGATGGGTATTAGAAAACAAAGAGGGGGTGGGGGTTGCTGAGCAACATTAACTTCAATACCATAGGCGTAGTCACAGGGGGGGGGGCAGCGGGGGCACTAGCCCCCCCACTTTCAGATCTAGGGGGGGGGCAAGAGTATGTCTGTGCCCCCCCCCACTTTTTATTGAAGAGAAAAATCACAGCTATTTTGAAATAATATTAAGTCTCATTTTATGGCATTTTTTTTATGTTCAACAACTGAGTAAGCATTTTTCTTGAAGTAATATAGTTGAATAACATAGTAATGTAAAATATAGCTAGTAATATAGTAATTAAATCGTCAAGACCTCTTGTGTTCACCAGTCTGGGATAAGGAATGCGGGTCAAAAAATTGGAATTGAAAGTAAATTGCCTTTGAAAAAAAGTTGGCCACTATCCCCCC
>PRKT01000011.1:3590433-3608960 GCA_003671525.1 Saccostrea glomerata | reverse complement strand
ACCCCCCCCCCCACCCCCCCACGAAATAGGATTTTCGAGTTGGGGGAACTTTCACTTGGTTTTTTTTTTTTGCTTGTCAAAAACTTTCTGGACTTGAGCCCCCTCACTTTTAAGTTTGTGACTACGCCTCTGAATACTATAAGATATATGATATATATTAGAGTTTAACATTTATGGATTACGTTGGGTGACCTGTGGTCTCCCCTATGATTTTATTATTCCATGTAAGGTTATAGTATCTATATAACACAGTGCCTAACCCCTGATCTCCTTTTCTTATAGTGAGCGACTCAGAGTAAACGACGTACGTCCAGTCTCTGCATTCGCAGATCTCTAACGAGCGGGGGGGGGGGGCTGAAGATTTTGCCCCCTACCACCCCCTTTTAATTTCGCTCGGACTTTTCACCAATCTTTTAACATAATGGAATAATTATTTGTTAATAAATTATTTAATGTCTCTTTTGTCTTCCTTATGAAGTCATGCTTAAATAGGCGACATCATCAAAATCAGTTCGCTATATCCGTAAATTCGCTATATCAGAGTTCGTTATAACCGTGAAATTTTACAAGATTTGTTAATAATTTTGCCGGGGACCCAGATAAACTTCGCTTTAACCGTGAATTCGCTTTATCCGTGTTCGTACTAAACGAGTTTTACTGTACCATGATATTAAATTATTGCCAACTTACAACTTTCAATAACATCGTAATAATGAACAACATAAGATTACCTTTGTCTCATTCATATACTACAATTTGTGAAGTATGAAATCCTTATTGATGGACAATATAAGACTTCAGCTTGTTTCCATAATCTTTATGCGAATACCACAGGTAATAAAAAGTTAATGAGACCAGAAGTCACTTTATATCGCACATCTTTAAGGCGACCATAGGTCACCTTATATTGTACATCAAAAGGGAGACCAGATGTCATCTTCCGTTCTACATCATATGGGGAACCAGAGGCCACCTTATTTTGTACATCAATAGGGGGACCATAGGATACCTTATATTGTACATCAGTAGGGGGACCAGGGATCACCTTATATTGTACATAAGAACGGGGACCAGAGGTCACCTTAAATTGAATAACAGTAGGGAGACCAGAGGAAACCTTATAATGCACTTTATATAAGAAGGGGGAACAAAAGTTATCTTGTACTCTAAATCAGTAGGGAGACCAGTAATCACCTTATTTGTACATCAGTAGGGGGCCTAGAGAGGACACCTTATATTGTACATCAGTAGGGGACATCAGTAGGGGGACCAGAGAGCACCTTATATTGTACATCAGTAGGGGTACCTGTGGTCATCTTATATTGAACATCAGTAGGGGACCAGAGGACACCTAATATTATACTTTAGATCAATAGGGGGACCAGAGGCCACCTTATATTGTACATCATGAGGCGGCATCGGTAGGGGAACCTTATATTGTACATCAGTAGGGGACATCAGTAGGATGACCAGAGGTCACCTTATAATGTACTGTGGTTTCATCAATATTCGTTGAGCACCAATTTTCGTGGATTTCGTTGTTGAGCAGATCCACGAATTCAAATGTTCAACGAATAACGAAATATGACATACATTTGTATAGGCAATGCTTTTGTCCACGAAATTACGTATCTTCGAAAATGTTTGTTTTACAAAATCCACGAAAATTGATGCCGACGAAAATTTATGAAACCACAGTACATCAGTAGGGGACCTGTGGTCACCTTATATTGAACATCAGTAGGGGACCTGAGGACACTTAATATTACACTTTACATCAACAGGGGGACCAGAGGTAACCCTGTATTGTACATCAGTAGGGGGGCTAGAGGACACCTTATAATTTACATCAGTAGGGGAACCAGAGGGCACCTTATATTGTACATCAGTAGGGGACCCAGAGGACACCTTATATTTAACATCAGTAGGGGACTTCAGTAGGGGGACCAGAGGTCACCTTTTATTGTACATCAGTAGGGGACCTGTGGTCACCTTATATTGAACATCAGTAGGGGACCTGAGGACACTTAGGCAGTAGGCATCTCGTTAATATGCAGTTTATCTGTACCCACTGGTCCGCCCTATAATATTAAGTGTCCTCAGGTCCCCTACTGATGTTCAATTTAAGGTGACCACAGGTCCCCTACTGATATATAAAATATATATAATGGGCATCAAAAATGGATACCGTACCTTCAAACAAAAATTAAACAAATAATGTACTGTTTGCCAAATTTCAACAAACAATCACTGATGGTGTATGATTGACTATACGACACATAGCAAAGAATGGAGGCGTACAAGGCGAGGACAATCCCCCGCTCTGAAAAAAGATATTTCTCAATTCGAAAGGTAGTATTTTTTTCAAAATTTTATTGCTTATATCATCTTTTATATATCATATTCTGTATTTCATTTTTTTCGTAATTTATGAATAATTTTTTTTATTCATGTTTTTATGACATTTGAAAACAAAAAAAAAAAAATAAGAAAAAGCTTCATGTATGATTCGAACTCTCTTCATAGCTCAGATTTAGTCCAAGACCAACCGCTTTAACCACTACCGGTACGGTATGAAGTATATGCACTATTGACGTCTTTCAGTGTGATTTAAATGGACGGGTTTGTAACATTTCCATCATTTAAGCGTTCACGCAGAATGGAGACTTGACCCATTCATGTTCAAAATTCGTTTTTTATATCTCTATTAAACCAATTTTCCACTAAATATGCTTAACTGTCAACTTTGAAATAAATATTATCAAATGATAAGTCGTTCAGAAAAATTAAATGATAAAATATTTTGAAGATGACATAACTGAGAACATGATTTTAGAAAAATATAGCTTTTTTGTGGATTTTGAAAATTGAAAAACATTTTGTCTCAGAGCGGGGGATTGTACACGCCTTATACGCCCTCTTTCAAAATACATATCATTTCAGGAGTAGTTCACACTGTTTTAAAAACGTTTGACAGAAAAAAAGCTTATTACTCAAAAGTAACCCTTTAAAAAAATGAGTGAAAACGACTGCGTATAAGAATATATGAATAATTATTAAAAATATCAGTAATTGTAATTATCCACGTTTATTTAGATTTCAAACAGATAATGAAACTTGAATCTATTGCTTAAAACCCTCAAAACAAAATTTACAATAAGATGTACTTGACAAAAAAAGCAAAGGTCTGAGAAGAGCAGAGAATTGCAAGAGCACAAAGATAGATTTATAGGCAATTTTCTTAAATATTAGTGGTCTTATTGTTCAAATTCGTATTCGAGGATGCAGTTTAATTTCTGGAGGAATCTAGAAAGCAATTTTTGGCAAAAAAATCAAAAGGTTAATGAGAATAAGGAATCCACAACATAAGATTTTTTCCATGATAGCGTCCAAACCCGAAAGCCCTGAAGAGTAAAGGAGTCTTGGGGGTAAAACAAAAGTTAATGTTCATCACCTAACATTGACCTCTGGTCCCCCTGCCGATGTACAATATAAAGTGACCCCTGGTATCCCTGCTGATGATCAATATGAAGTGACCTCTCATCCCCTTACTGATGTACAATGTAAGGTGACCTCTAGTCCCCCTTCTGGTGTTAAATACAATATATAAGGTGACCTCTGGTCCCCCTTTTGATGTACAATATAAAGTGGTCTCTGGTCCCCCTACTGATGTACAATATAAGATGACCTCTGCCCCCCCCCCCTTCTGATATTAAATATAAGGTGACCTCTGGTCCCCCTTTTGATGTACAATATAAAGTGGTCTCTGGTCCAAATACTGATGTACAATATAAGTCTCTAGTCCCCCTTCTGGTATTAAATATAAGGTGACCTCTGGTCCCCCTTTTGATGTACAATATAAAGTGGTCTCTGGTCCAAATACTGATGTACAATATAAGGTGACCTTTGGTCCCCCTTCTGATGTTAGATATAAGGTGACCTCTGCTCCCCCTTCTTATTTTAAATATAAGGTGACCCCTGGTCCCTCTGCTGATATACAATATAAAGTGGCCTCTGGTTCCTCTACTGATGTACAATATAAGGTGACCTCTGGTCCCCCTTACTGATGAACAATATAAGGTAGCCTCTGGTCCCCCTACCGATGCATAATATAAGATGACCTCTGGTCCCCTTTCTGATGTACAATATAATGTGACCCTTGAACCCCCTGCTGATGTACAATATGTAAGGTGACCTCTGGTCCTCCTACTGATGTTAAATATAAGGTGACCTCTGGTCCCCCTACTTATGGACAATATAAGGTGACCTCTGGTCCCCCTAATTATGTACAATATAAGCTGATGAACAATATAAGTTGACCTCTGGGTCTACTACTGATGTACAATATAAGGTGTCCTCTGGTCCCCTTATTGATGTTCAATAAAGGGGGCCTCTGGTACCTCTACTGATGTACAGTACAATATAAGGTGACCACTAGTCTCCATACTCATGAAGAATATATCGGGGGACCTCTGGTCCCCGTACTGATGTATAATATAAGGTGTCCTCTGGTCACCCTTCTGATGTACAGTATAAGGTGACCCCTGGTACAACTGCTGATGATCAATATAAAGTGCCCTCTCATCCCCTTACTGATGTACAATATAAGGTGACCTCTAGTCCCCTTTCTGGTGTTAAATATAAGGTGTCCTCTGGTCCCGCTACAGATGTACAGTACACTATTAGGTGACCACTAGTCCCCGTACAATATAAGGTGACCTCTGGTCATCCTTCTGATGTTAAATATAAGGTGACCTCTGGTCCCCCTACTGATGTACAATATATGGTGATCTAAGGTACCCCTGCTGATGTACATATGTAACCTCTGGTCATCCTTCTGATGTTTAATCTAAGGTGACCTCTGGTCCCCCCTACTTATGTACAATATAAAGTGACCTCTGGTCCCCCTACTGATGTTCAATATAAGGTGAACTCTGTTCCTCCTACTGATGTACAATATAACGTGACCTCTGGCCCCCTACTGATGTACAACATAAGGTGCTTCTGGTCCCCTACAGATGTTTAGTATAAGGTGTCCTCTGGTCCCCTTATTGGAGTACAATATAAGGTGACCTCTGGCTCCTCTACTGATGTACAGTACAATATTATGTAACCTTTAGTCCCCGTATTAATGTAAAATATCGGGTGACCTCTGGTCCCCGTACTGATGTACAAAATAAGGTGTCCTCTGGTCCCCCTACTGATGTACAATAAAAGGTGACCCCTTTTCCCCCCACTGATGTACAATATAAGGTGTCCTCTAGTCCCCCTACAGAGGTATAGTATAAGGTGTTCTCTGGTCCCCCTATAAGGTGACCTGAGGTCTCCGTATTGATATCGATGAATTTACTTTTGTGCCTTTAATGCCTGGAGAGTTCCTAGAATTTTTTCGCAAAATGACGAACTATTTGTGGGGGACCCCAGGTCCTAGTTCAGCGTACGTTTTATCCTTCAGCGATTGACACATGCCTACACTTTCACAAATTTTAACCTTATTCTTAATCCTTAGGAAAAGTGGCAATCTTGTTGTGTGTTAATGAGAAATATTAAAACTTTAATCCAGAAAAATAATTTTACTCAGAGTAGAAATGTTAGAAAGCAAAACTCCTTCACTAGTATCGTCATTCCGAACTAAAAGTTGCGTACAGGGTTTCGCAAATAGAGCACACTCGTGTTATGTACACAGTTTTTGTAAACAGGGCACGCGTTCTGTTTTTGTTTATGTTTAATATTCACCGGGTGCGATCTAAATCGTCACAGTCTGCTTACCACAACTAATCGGACTGACAATATATTGTGTATTTGTTTTGCTTTCGAACATGTCTACTCTGAATTTTCTGGATTATAGTATTAATAATGTTCATTTATACACAACGAGATTGTCACTTTTCCTAAGGATTAAGAATAAAATTGATTTATAAAAGTGCAAGGATGTGTCAATCAAACACGCCAAAAAATTTGAAATTTTAATATCTTTTAGGATTTTAAATTGATTTTTGTGTGAAATGTTATTAAAATATATAAGTCGTAATATTATAGAGAAAATAACTTCAAATCTGTGTCTAAGTACCTTTTACAAATGGCGGGATTATATACAACAATTTTACCAAAAAACACAAAAGAGGGTACAAAAGAGTTCTAACATGAAAAATCAATAAGCAACGAAAGATAACTCATAAAACTTTACAGAACAGACATCATCACCACGGTTAGTAGGAAAGTACGAAAGCATTCAAAGTCCTCTCTGACGACAGTAAGACGTATCATAAAAAGCAATTTTCAGAAACAGACATAAAAATTTATAAGGATAAACAATGATAGAAATAAATTCTCATCATAATTTATTGATTTTATTACCTCGATGAAGTCATTTGATGATGAAATGTACTAAAATTTCTATTTAATTTTAAAAAAAACATATTTCTTTATTTTGTACTTTGAAGATGGCCTGAAATAAAAATCACTATTTCAGCTTTGAATATGTATATATAAAAATAATGTAAGTTACGGGGACACTGTATAAAACCATGTTTCGGGGTTTCAGGTTCCGGGGCTTTTATATATATATATATATATATATATATATATATATATATATATATATATATATATATATATATATATATATATATATATATATATATATAAACTTCTATGTAAAGTGATATACATACATACCCCACAAACAAACATTTAGTATACATAGAATAACTATCAGTTAGGGGGAACTTCTATAAAACCATGTTGCGGGGTTTCACAATACCCCATAATTAATAAATCTCTTTTATATATATAAACTTCTATGTAAGGTGATATACATACATACCCCACAAACAAACATTTAGTATACATAGAATAACTATCAGTTAGGGGGACCTTCTATAAAACCATGTTGCGGGGTTTCACAATACCCCATGATTAATAAATCTCTTTTATATATATATATATATATATATATATATATATATATATATATATATATATATATATATATATATATATATATATATATATATATATATATATATATATATATATATATATATATATATATATATATATATATATATATATATATATATATATATATATATATATATATATATATATATATATATATTTCCATATTTCCTTACCTCACCCTCTTGCGAACTTTGACACTTGCCATTCAATCGAAAGAAAAAGTACATATCGAAACAGCTCAGCACTTCTGGCTTGGCAACTGCGACATGATACACAAGATCTCATTGGCTAAGTACTGGTACATTTTGCACTAGTGTAGAGAAGATCCTTAGCAAAATAATTGTGCATAAAATAACTATTAAATCATCTTAAAATTACCCAAACGTTGTCATCTTACAAAATATTTGTCAGAAACTTAGAACAATATCGATTTTCGAATTTGCGCCAAAATAAAGTTTCTGGTTTCTCTTGTGTCTTATATACTGGACAAAAAAAGTTAAGGATCATCAAATTAAATATGTTTTACAAATACTGTATCATAGAAAACAGAATGCTTTTTTAATTTTAGTATCATATTTCATATTTCAAAATGAAAATTAAACACTGGATGTGATAAATTTGTTTGAACACACGTACGAATTGTTTATTACGGCCACATTAGAATTCGGCATGTTGGGGGTAGACCTGAAATGAGAATTTTTTTCCAGAAGAGTCAAATTACGTGACTAAAATGATTTCCAGTAATTTGTATGACCTCCCCGCGAGGCCCTGCATCGCAGACCCATACTGCCCATCAGCCGTCCAAGGCTAGCCTGAGGGATTTGTTGTCATTCCTCCTGCAATACTGTCTGTAGCTCCCGTCGATTTTGGGGAAGTGTAAGACGAACTGAAATGCGTTGCTAAAGAACGTTCCAGGCATGTTCAATTAACTTCAGGTCTAGAAAACGACTTGTCGGGTCCAGACGCTAAGTTGTTTCACTTTCCATGTATTGGTTTACGATTCGGACTCCATGATGTCGAGCATTATCGTACATTCAGATGAAATTCTTACCCAGAGAACATGCAGTACGTCTAACAATAGGATGAAGAAAATCATTTCGGTATTTTAAACTTGTCAGGTTGCCTTCAATAATGTGCAGATCAGTTTTGCAGTCAATACTTATACCTGCCCAAAACATCACCAAACCTCCATTTACTCTATATTGTTTAGAAATGAAACAATCAGCATATCTTTCCCATTTTGCAATCCAAACAAGTCGTCTGTCATCATGGAAGTCAAAACAAAATCGGGCCTCGTCTAAGAAGAGAACAGAACATCAATGACGTTATCGCCAAATTTCTGTGTTCTGTTGCCCACTGTTGTCGATTTCTGCGGCACTCTAATTTTAATACCGGACGTACGGCTGGTCGGCAAGCCTTGAGAATTGCTTCCTGAAGTCTGTTTCAAACTGTTTGAGTAGAAATCCTTCTGTCCGTTGCACTCAGATGGCCAGTATTAAGCTTAAGAGAACTTTGGAAGCGGTGCGTCTCTGCAAAATTGGCCGAAAAACGATCCTCACGGAGTGCCGTAGACATTGGATCTTCCAATTTTAGCCTTTTTAGACAATTTTCTGCCTGTAAATATCGGTTCCTTAACCGTTAATTTCACATTGTGAAAGATAAAGTTTTTCTGCATCGTGACGTTGTGTTTTGCCAGCTTCCAGCATCCCTGCTGCCATGGAGTGTTCTTCCATACTCATATGCCTCCTCATACCGTCTTATCACCAGTTCTAGCCAGATATACTGAAATTTTCTTATGTTCATTAAAGAAAACCATCTTTGATACTTCTATGCTTCCATTGTTGCACTTCCTTTTTTAACGCCACGTACTTTCTTGACCAATATGTCTCAAAACTCATTAAACACGTGTGACATAGGTATCGAATCGTGTTAATGACATGTTTTTTAAACTACATAAGCCTTGTTGTCACATAAAATCATGGGTATGAAAATATTATTCTTGTGTAAAAATATGATCCCTAATTTATTTTGCCCAGTATATATACAATTGCAAGGAAAACTCCTGAGAGTACAGTAGCCAATGAGATCATAGACCTGTTCAGCAAATCGAACGTTCGCGAGCGCTCTCAAAAATTATTATTGGAGGTATAAGGAATTTCGGCGAGCGCTCGCGAACGTTCGCTCTGCTGAACAGGCCTCTTGTGTATAGACGAATTTCACATTCCTAAGAGTTATCTCCCGTTGTGGGAGTAACGGTAATTTTTCCCACTTTGTCCTTTGTAAGTTACCGGTAAATATTTTTAATTTTAAGGAGGCTCATTACACCACTTTTTGATGACGTACTACACAAAAAAATAAACCTCCATTGTTTCGACCGATTTGCTTTGGGGTCGAATCGTATGGGTACCTCAATAATATGACCCTGACCTTTAAAACACTTTAAAAATAGATGAGCCATGCGGTGTTATAAACAGTGAAAACAAAGTAACGGATTCATTTTACATACACCAAGAAGGATTACTTTTCAGCAGAAACAAAAGAAAACAACAGCCAAATCTTCGCCAAACAAGTAATGTGCAATTTCTGACATGTCGAAGCCGTGAGCTCTATCAGTCAACGTGGTTGTATGGAGGAAATTCGAGTTTAAATCGACAACCTTGTTGAAATTAAAAATGTTATTTACTTGCACAATTTACTGTGTTGGTGTTAATTTATACATTTGCTTTATTGATTTAAATATATATTATGCAAGTTTAAAGCTTTATTCTTAAATTTAGATGTAATGTTCAAACGTTCCTCTGTGTTTTGAGTCTTGGGTAATTAGGAAAGATAACTCTTGAAAAAGGACTTTTTATACCAAATATTTTCTAAATTGGAATTTTCATTTCGTTAAAACATTCTTCATTCAATTCATTGAAATACATTCCTCGTCTCTTCAGAACTCATTTTAAAAATATTTTATGCGCAGATTAAAAAGATAATGACATTTATTGTTTTTTAGAAGAAAACTATTTTTTCTAATAAAATTAATATTATGTAGTATGAGGTATTTTCATTGTGTGTACTTGTCTAAGGAAGATGTCCATCATTTGACACTGAAAGTTCTGAAATTCTGGAAATAATAAACTTGAAATAAAACATTTCACCAAAATAAAAATAAAGTTAAAAAATTCTCTAAAAAATATTTACGATATCAATATCTCCATTTGGATATATGGCATCTACATGATAAGTGGTGCTGTCATAAAATCTAAAATAAACTGTGGATGTAATGAGCCACCTTAAAACGTTATCGGACAATTTCGATCTGTACCTGTATTGCCAGGTATGGGGCAACATGAAAAACATAATGAACATTTTCATACAGATTTTATTTCTAAAGTTTATAGTAAGTTTACAGAGGGAAAAGAGTGGATTAGGCCGGTTAACGTTGAACCCGGATTGACCTCACAAAGGGGAATAACTTTTGTAAATGTGAAAGTCGTCTATTATGTCGCAGTTGCAAAAGCTGAAGTGCTGAGCTTTTTAGATATGTACTTTTTCTTTCGATTGACGAAGCGTGTAATTTTGTGGCCAGTGTCAAAGTTCGCGAGGGGGTGAGGTAAGGAAATATACATTGGGTCCAAGAAGGGGGATTCCGCTAACCATTACATGTGGGGTTTCTGTGGCCAGCTGCGGATAAAAATTTTTTTAAAAAGGGGGTTTGAATTGGTGACCTACATTTTTGGTCTCGAGAAAGATGGATACCTTGTGTTATTATATAGTAGAAAACTAAGCTTACTGTATGAAACAAGCGCCTTTGGTTTTATTAATTAAATGTCTAGGCAAACTTATGTTTGTCATTATTTATTTCAAATCTTAAAAATTCAATAACTGTTTGATGATAATATGACAAAAAAATTATAAAATATCTTACAATTTTATGTATCGTCTCATTGAAAAAAAAATGTTTACAAATCAGAATCTTATTTTTAATGCATTCAATTTTAGTGAACATACTGGTCTGAATTTAAATGCAATGTTTTTTTCTTCAGAAATGTAACCATCCAAAAAAAAATCACCTTGTTTGGAGCGCGAATATTGTTGGCATTGAAGGATTTGTGATTTTTATCTTTTTGGACTTTAAATCAAGGTCTTTTATTCAATTATTCGTAATGTTGTACAAGGAAAGATTTTAGCTTATTACGTTCAGACTTTATGTTTGCACAGGACAAGTATCAAGTACAAATCAATTACGGACAACATATAACCAGTTTTTGTAAAAATGTCTTTTTTGTTTTAGAATAATTTAACAAGTTATAGATGTATCAAGCTAAAATTTTTATCATTTCTTAAACTTTTGTTGTTTTCGATCCTTATAAACTTTGTAAGCACAGACTACATAGTATTAATTCTATCGCATAAGCCCACGAACCTTTTGATTACACCTCGTTTATGTACAGTGTATGATAATGAAATTGGAGTTATAAGTACAATATACAATGTACATGTAAAACAGATATACCCCAGATGGAAAAGTAGCTGTATAAACTGATCGGAGAGTTCTGTCCGAACGACTGTTACACTTTGGGGAAGCCATCCTTGATCCAAAACTACTATACTACTGAATGAAATTTAATGGGACTTAGCAGAATCTTCATTACATAATGCTATTATGCACCTAGATCCTATTTAATTTATGTTTCGATCGGGCAAGTAGGATAACATGACCACTGCCATTCTTTCAACATGTATAACGGTGGGTGTACCCAGCTCTCCTTTGAATCCCCTTTACTACTTACAAACGATAACATTTAACATTGAGACTTTTAGAAATTAAAATTTTTATTACATTTAGTGCCATTGTTTTACCTCCTTTTTTTAATAAGCTATTTGGAGTTTCCATAGGAAAACATGAAATTTGCCATCATGCATTTACTTGTATGGGAACTGAGGGTATTATTTGTGAGATCAGTCTTCTAAGTACTCATTAGAGTAAATGGGTAAGAACTAACCGGTCAAAAGTAGGTTGTTCAAACATGAACAAATAATCGGTGAATAAAAACGATAATATAATTACTGTCATAAGATCACAAAGTAACTTTTCAGCGTTAGTGGAAAATTGTCATTGTTAGTAATCTTAATGTGATGTGTCCATAACCCTAAAATAAAACGATATATATACCAGTATATCTTAAAACTTTAAAAAGATTTTGAAAAACAGTTGTTTTCGAGGATACGAAATTTCGTGGACAAAAGCATTGTCTGTACAAATGAATGTCATATTTCGTATTTCAATGAACATTTGAATTCGTGGATCTGCTCAACAACGAAATCCACGAAAATTGGTGCTCAACGAATACTGATGAAACCACAGTATATCTTAAAACTATTATACATGTATCTATGGGAGTTTTTAGCACTAAAAATACCGCTCAAAAATACTCCCTAACTTTATGACATTTCAAAAAAAAATACCTTTATTGCAGTATTCAAACATTCATTTGATACTTTAACGAGGAATTTAAATTTCAGTTAAAACTGTTTGAAACTTTCAACTCTCTAACTCGTCTTAAATAAATCGATTTTAATGCTTTGACAACTATTCTGAACAATAAACAGGAAGGATGGCTAAATATTGCTCTGTGTTATATGTCATTTTCGGATTTTCTTTATTTACCAAATTATTTGGTAAGAAATTTTCAAAATCACTTTTTTAGTATCTTCTTAAAAATTTTACACAGTATTATTTTTTGAAATGTGTAACTTTGTTGATTTGCATACCATGTAAATTTATAGAACAATTAAATTCTGAAATCATGTAATTAAATCTTGATTTTTAAGAGACAGAAATAAAATATATCTCAATGCATGAAAATCCAATAAAATATTCTGAATTAAAATGTTTTAGAATAGAAAATGTATATAGACATTAAATCTACAGGTTAATAAGAATCTTGCTTTTATTTAGTGTCTTTTAGTATGGACCAAATTTATTTTCATTGCCCTCAGAAAGAGTTTGATGTAATCGAATCTAAAATTTCAAAAGATGTAAAACTGGAACAAGAAATTACGATAAGGCAAGCGTCGGATTATGTTCCCAATTGTATACGAACATAATATGTATAGTTAATTAATTAAATTCAAAGTTTGATTAAAAGAAATTTTTCCCTCAACCCTAACCATCTACAAGTATAGACTTCATATTTATTTACTCATCCATCAGATTTGAAAATGCAAACAGGAGTGCATGGGTTCATGGGAAAAACTAAAAGAAAAAACTAACATGTATAGACCACATTACTCACCCGATGTACTATTTTCTAATATGAAAAAGTATGCTCATGAAAGAAACATTGAAAATTGGATTTGAGAACATATTCATTTTTTAATTATTTGTAAATATTTCAAAATCATTCAAATAATTACTGTTTCTAATTTTGATCATCACCGAACGATTTTACGGATTTAAAAAAACACGCTAATTGCGTATAAATTTTCTCTAGATAAACTCATCCAGTAGGTAAACTTTATCATATAAGAGCAAACCTAAGATAACCATCGGCCCGGTTTCCTAAGAGCTCTCAATGTCTTTGATTTCCATTTGGATTGAAAGATCTATCATCACGTGCCATTCCGTGACAGAATGACCCGTTTTTAAGCATATGGATGTAAACTGATATGTTCAACTCAAAGTTTGTATGTTAAATCGACTAAGCGCAGCCGAAAAAAGTTTTTTTTTAATTTTTGGAATTTACACTAATTCACAAATAAAACACATCTTAAAATACTAGATAATGATAAAAATGCATGGTTATCTCTTGTGCATTCTTTTTATATACGTACTTTCTCTGTTTTTACTTCTGATTATTGTTGCAACTATAAAGTGACTAAATGCGTTTTCTGTAAACTCGAATGAAATTGAAATTATGTTCTCTTTCGCTTCGCTCAGACGAACATAAATTATTTCATATTCTCTTTACATATACAAAAACAACTCAAACACAAATATTGAGGAGGCAACAATGTTAGTCAGATTTATTAAAACTGATTTGTACTAAAACGCGTTCTTTAGACTTTAGTCTTTAGAGGATATTACATAGGCAACCCCAGGATTGGTCCAACTAAAATGCTATGCAACTCCAAACTAGGAATTGATAAGTCGTGGCTAACTTGTCGACTCACAAAAGAACAAAAAAACACGACTTTAAATACCCCAAGAACGAATCACCGCATGCCGCAAAATAGATCCAAAAGAGATCTAATATAGGCTGACTTCGGTCATGAATTTGAGTAACTGTTGTTGAACTAGAGTAACATCGAACCCGACATAGTTTAACTGGAATGACGTAATTTTTCTACCATAGTTCTACCCCAATCGGATCACTTCGCCCTTTTCCGTCGCAAGCTTCTAGCGTGCGACGGAAAAGGGCGAGGTGATCCGATTAAGTTCTCCACGTATTTTAGTTGGTAGAACTATGGTAGAGAAATTACGTCACTCCCATGCTCCAGTTAAACTATATCGGGTTCGATGTTACTCTAGTTCAACAACAGTTACTCAAATTCATGATCGAGGTCAGCCATAGTAATGCACACAAGTGAGATAAATAGAAAATACCAACGTAATGCGTATTAAGGTTCATAAACCCTTTGCTCACTAATTTAAAATGTTTCCTTTACTCTTATGATTTTTCAAAAGAAATGTATATGCTAAGTAGAATGCAAACAATTATAACATGGCTTTCGGGGCCAAATTAGACAAAAAGGCACTTCAACTTAACATATTTATAAAGGACTAATAGATATTTATGTCATAAAGAGTTAGAGATATAACTTTCTTATCAGAGTATCAATGTACTTTAACTGGATAGTCGAATCGATACATCCGCTGCCCTGCACATCAAAGCAACCAGATTCAACACCCAGGAACGCCAACCATTTTTTAGACATTATTAATGTTATCGAAAAGAAATTTATCTATTTGCGTATTGCATGCGTATTACACTGACCAATGATAAATCAATATATATTTTTCATTTTTATTCAACAAAATATGTTGAGTTACAGTCATACAGATAAAGAAAAGGTTAATTTTACCTTTCGTGTAGATGCAGCACCATGTTCAGCAGGGCAAAGTACCGGTAAATCCACCACCCCAGATAGAACTGATGCGGGTTCAGGTACTGTATAATATTTCATAATAATCAATAAATAAATTTGATTTAAAAATTATAATAATAATAGTATATAGCGTTATTTAAGCCCCCTGTTTTTTGCACTCGTGAACAATTTTGCACAATAGATAGGCCAAAATTTTCCTCGAATTAAATTTTCCTGAAACTTTGATATTTTGTTCTAGGATACAAAATCTCTCTTTATATATGATATGAAAGAAATTCAACCGCACATTTTTTTGCCCACATAGTCTGAAATATGACCTATCAGACCCCTGTAAGAAGATTGTGAAATCAGACATTAGACTTGAGAATCAGCCTTATTTTAGAATTATCAATTGATCTATTGCAAATTTGTGTAATACTTTTAATAAAGATATCCTTTTTGTTGCTTTAAGTTAGTAAGTCAACTTGATATTGGAAAATTTGAGTAAAATATTAAGTAAAAATAGAAAATACATAGCGTAGGAATTGAAAATTCACATGTAAATATCCGACAGTTTAAGTTTGTGTATGATTCAATTTTTACATAAAATCAACAGAATGATTCAAATTGGTCCTACAATTAAATGTGTAAAAATAAAGAAAATTGAACCGGTAGTTTCAGATATTTTTGCGATTAAAAAAAATTCAATCGCAAAAAACTAAAAGATTCAGTAGATGACGTCACAATATTTGACCTTTGACCTCTTGATATGACCTTGACCTCTTAAGTACATAAAGAATAGACTCCTTATATAATTTTATGTGTCCAAATATCATTCCTCTACTATGTATGGAACAAAAGTTACACCGCATTTTATAACAGACTGTTACATGCTTGTTTATTACACTTAGCATAAAAACATTCCAAAATGTAAGCCCCCAAGTAACCAATATATAGGATTCTCTGATTTTTTCACAAAGTATGATGGAAACATGCCAAAATTTATTATTTTTCTTACAGGGACCATTCATTGTTGTCAATATAGTACTATTCTTCTTCTTTTCTCCGGTACTTTTTAAGAAATTGATTAAAATAGAATCCACGGGTCTTTTGCTCTACCTTAAATTCGCCCAGCCCTACTTTTGTTTAAGAAGTTATACTATTCTTTGAATTCACCCTATTTTTAATTCGTCCACCTGTGCACGTGATTAGGATGAAAGGGGCGAAGTTAAAATGGGGACAGAAATTTCCCTGAATAATAATAATGATAAAAAAGAATTCAGTGTAGTTAAAATGTAATAATTGGTACAAAGAACACGGTTCTAAAAATCGCCTTTAAGGAATCTCAATTATAAGGAATCTTTAACGAGTACCTTAAACGACTTTTTACTTTTTTATATGATGATATAAAGAAGGAAGCCAAATTTGTGGTCCCAAATACTTATAACCGAGTTTTGACTATAATAATATTTTAGTTTTATGAAGAGACTTACTTTTACATTCGACAGCTGACTTTTATATTTTATTTGTACAATTGTAAGTCAGTCGACGTCGTGATTGTAAAAGTAAGTATCTTCCTAAAACTCCATTACTAATTTATATATATATATATATATATATATATATATATATATATATATATATATATATATATATATATATATATATATATATATATATATATATATATATATATATATATATAAGTGATTGATTGATTTTAGGTTGTTTTTTTTCACCCATGTAGGACGCCACCACTTGCCAGTGGAGAGCTGCAAATTTTGTCTTATGCTCGGCACTTGCGGCCATTGAGCAGGGAGGGATCTTTTTCGTGCCAGCACCTTCTGCAACACCAGACCTCGGTTTATACGGTCTCATCCGAAGGACCGGTCTCCACGTCCCACAGTGGGATTCGAACCCGCGACGTAAGGATTGACTCCTTACTTTGGGACTCTAGAGCAGACGCTCTAACCACTGTGCCAAGCGGGCGACCATGGGATTAGAATAATTCATTTAAGTTTAATGAGCTTAAACAGAATATGTTTACACAAACAGTTCAGGCGCGGAGCCAAACGTTTTTTCCATGGGGGTCCACCCCAGTCCAAAAAAAAAAATCAATCCCATGCAGAAATTTCTTGACAAGCAAATAAAAAAAAAACCAAAACAAAAAAATAACTTAACTCCCTGGGGAGGGGTGGGTGTGGGGGAGTTGGGGGGGGGGGGTGTCCATGACTGGGGGGGGGGTGTCCATGACTTCTACTGCCTCAATTTTTTCACTTCTATTGCCTCAAATCTATAACTTTTCACACCCATTTTTCTTTCTGTACTCCAAAGGGAGGACCTTTATTCTCAACTCTGTGGACAATGACTACCATATTAATTGTTGCGGATTTGTATCTGGATGGGAGGTTTACGTACTCACTACATATGGTACACTGTATACTCAAGTATGGCGAGATGTCTCAGGCGTGTGGACTCTCATTGGACAAAACTCCTTGGTTATCAACTGTAAGTATTTCATAGAAAATTTAAATTGTATTTGGTTTCAGTAAAAAAATGCACTTTTAAGGACATATGATACAAGCTGTTTTCAGAGCAAAGAGTGAATGTATGATCCAAAAATCAACCAATTTCAACTCCCAAATACATATTGTTTGAAGTTCACATTAATGAGTTTTAGTTTATAATATTAAGAACGCGATAGATCATAAAAGACAAAGATTATTTTTCAGGAGATATTTGATTCTAGAAGAGGGGGCGGGGTAAAAATTGTCGAGTCAGGTCATGGCTGAACATGACAATATATTTTATTTCTAGGATTATAAGAGTGCATGAGTTTTATATTTATCCTCGCTGAAAAGTGTTGGATAACTATTTAAAAAGAGTTCAGCCCCCCCCCCAAACATATACATATATTAACCAAACAAAATTGAAATATGTGTCACTTAAATATTAATTTATTTAAAACAATTCAAACTGTACCAAAATTGAAATTGTTTGTCTTCTAGGTCAATCAGTAATAAGTAATCATTAATGTGCCTTCTAGTGTATCTGAGGTGGATTGAAAATGAATTTCGATCTGCAATTTCAATCCGATGTTTTCCCTACGTCCGCGTCGAATTGTACCCGCCCAATTCACTGTCTAAGACCTCGGAACATTAACTGGCAAAATTGGAAATATACAGCTTACGTCATTTCTATCGTTACAATCAAAACATTCAGTGATAGACAACGAAATGGGTGGGTACATTGGAAAGCATCGGATTGAAATTGCAGATCGAAATTTATTTTCAATCTACCTGAGCTGTTTTCAAAGCAAAGGGTGAATATATTATCCAAAAATCAACTATATTTCAACTCCCAAATACATATTGTTTGAATTCACATTAATATGAGTTATAGCTTATAATTTTAAGAACGCGAAAGATCATACAAGACAAAGATTATTTTTCAGGAGATATTTGATTCTAGGAGGGGGGGGGGGG
>PRKT01000011.1:3528408-3590377 GCA_003671525.1 Saccostrea glomerata | reverse complement strand
GGGGGGGGGGGGGGGGGGAGGGGTAAAACTTGTCGAGTCAGGTCATGACATATTTTATTTCTAGGATTATAAGAGTGCATGAGTTTTATTCTGACTTATTCTCACTGAAAATTGTTAGACAATTTCTTCTTTTAAATACTGATCATCAACACCTTTTTATGTTCTTTATTACAAAAACAAAGCTATGAAAAATGTCCCCTTTGTTTTTCATTTAAGCCACAAGTTCTAACTCCGTCAAGAATCTTCAGGTAGCAACATCAGAACAAATATCTGTTGACGCTGGAGACTTCATTGGATTGTAAGTTGATTTACAATCATTAGAATCGCATTTCATATATTGTACCTATTTCTAAATTTTTTGATCGTAATTTTAAAACAATATCTTATTTTCTAAAAGTAAATCATCAGGTAGTACCATACCGGCCTATGTTAAAACGAATTTGGGTGTTGGAAGTTCTACTGAAAATGTGGTCTTCTCTGATACAGCTACAGAGGTGGTTGGAAGCACCAGTTCTTTCTCTACATATTCTGAAAGTAATGCTGAGTTTGCTATCAAGGCTACGTTGTCTCCAGGTAACTACTAACAGCAAAATTTTTCCCCCCAAAAATCGCAGCTAAATATACTTTATTTAAGCGGGTGTATAATTTGATTCGTTCCTTTCTCATTACCCAACTGAAGTTCTTTTTTTAACACAAAGTTCTCACATGTCTCAACTTCTTTTCTTATAAAGAACAACTAGTAGGTGTAAATGATTTTATATTATTTTTATTTTTCAGTGTTTAGATTCATCATACCATTAGAATTAATTTAACCCTACTTTTTATTGTACTTAACAATTGTAATACAATACCAACCCCACTTGAAAAGCAGGGGGTATAGTGATGGGAGTGTCCGTCCGTTCGTCTGTTTGTACGTCAGTCTGTTAAACTTTTGTGATACCCATCTCTTATCCGCAATTCATCATATACATGTCTCTAAATGAAATTGAATGATACCTTTACATAATCTTAATTACATGCACAAGGTGTCATTACTCACCCCCTTATTTTATTTTTTGATTGGACACATATTTTGGGTTTCCCTTACCAAAACGTGGACAATGCCATTCTTTTTGTAATATTTATGGTATTGAATAACATTTAATGATTCTTTCACTCTTTATTACATAGTGCCATTGTGCACCTCATATTTTAGTTTTGATCTGATACATGTACTTATATTTCGGGTCTCCCATAGCAAATCATGGACTTTACCATTAAAAGCATAATTGAGGTGGGGGTGTCATATGTTTAGTGCTCACAGTGCCTCTAATCATTTAAGAAATGTGCCATTTTCATGGAATTAAATAGAGCAATTTCTATTAAGCTATATTTGATTTAATTTTTAAAAAAAAAAAAAGATCATTCACATGTACATTATCATTTGTTGAGAGACTAGTCTATCTGAATTTCCTTTAATTGTCTCAATTAAAAAAACCCCTTAATTTATACCCCTTCTTGTTAGCTCACCTGAGCCGAAGGCTCAACTGAGCTTTTCTGATCAAAATTTGTCCGTTGTCTGTCGTCGTCGTTGTCGTCTTCGTCGTCGTCGTTAACTTTTCACATTTTCGACTTCTTCTCAAGAACCACTGGGCCAATTTCAACCAAACTTGGCAAAAAGTATTCTTAGGGAATTCAAGTTTGTTCAAATGAAGGACCAAGCACTTTTCCAACGGGAGATAATTATGAATTAGTGAAAAATTAATGGTATTTTTAAAAAGAACCACTCAAGAACCACTGGGCCAAGAAAGATGAAACTCATGTGGAAGCATCCTCAGGTAGTGTTGATTCAAGTTTGTTCAAATCATGACCCCCTGGGGTAGGTTGGGGCCACAATGGCCGAACAATATTTTACATAGGAGTATATAGGGAAAATCTTTAAAAATCTTCTTCTCAAGAACCACTGAATCAGGACAAATGTAACGCATGTGGAAGCATCCTCAGGAAGTGTAGATTCAAGTTTGTTCAAATTATGATCCCTGGGGGTAGGGTGGGACCACAATGGCTGGTCAAAGTTTTACATAGGAGTAAGTATAAGGAAAATCTTTAAAAATCTTCTTTTCAAGAACCACTGGGCCAAGAAAGATGAAACTCATGTGGAAGCATCCTCAGATAGTGTAGATTCATGTTTGTTCAAATCATGACTCCCGGGGGCAGGGTGGGACCACAATGGCTGATCACAGTTTTACATAGGAGTTTATAGGGAAAATCTTTAAAAATCTTCTTCTCAAGAACCACTGGGCCAGGACAAATGAAACTCATGTGAGCATCCTCAGGTAGTGTTGATTCAAGTTTGTTCAAATCATGACCCCGGGGCTAGGGTGGGGCCACAATGGCCGATCAAAGTTTTATAAAAGGAGTATGTAGGGAAAATCTTTATAAAAATCGTCTTCTCAAGTACTTCAGAGCAATGGTTAGTGATAATATAGGAAGAAAATGTTTTTAAAAAATCTTTTTATCAAGAAAAGCAAAGTCATATGCATTCTAAAAAAGTATTAAATTCAAGCGCCCCCCCCCCCCCTTTAGTGAACTTTTCAGTTCTGCTCTGACTTGTGTTTTTTTCCTAGACGATTTGCTCAGGTGACCGATGTGGCCCCTGGGCCTCTTGTTAAGCATGAGGTTTATATGTTGTCGTTTCTGTCCATGAGTTCATCCATCCGTTACACTTTGGGGTACCCATCTCTTATACGCAACTCCTCTTATATATACATTTGAATGAAATTTACTAAGACTCTCAGAATCTTTGTTAGAAAGTGCCATTTTGCATCTTCCTTTTTAGCTTTCCATAGCAAAACATGGACACTTCAATTTTTTCTATAAGATTGAGGGTTGACTATCTCTTCTATGCAACTCCTCCTTATCACTGAATAAATCTTAATGATACTTTCACAGATTCTTTATTACATAGTTCCATTATGCACATCCTATTTTACTTTGATCTATCACATTTCGATTCTCCCATTGCAAAACATGGACTTTGCCAATATGATCATTTGGTAGGCGAGAGGTATCATACTGTTGCAGAGAGCTCAGTGCTCACAGAAACTCTAGTGATAAACTTCAATAAGAAATTGCCATTGAAAAATAAGTTACTTTCTTATGTTTTGTTTACTCAAAAATATTTTCCGTCATAAATGTGCCTTATTTTACCAAGCTACCTCTAAAGTGTATACATGTAGTTATGAATCTATTCAAATATGCAAAATCTGTATACACATTTTAATTACTAGAAAAAAAACTGCCTTGTATATCAGTCATAGGGATTCTAATATGGAATACTTCAACTTCAAGCAAAGGAACTTAACCTTTAGAATGAGTATTCGCGCGGTGATTTTTTTTAATCCTGGCATTGCTGGTTCCAAAGACACTGCCTGGATAACATTTTAAAGCGACACAGTGAGTCAAAATCATATCTTAATTTTAAGATATCTGTAGCATACAAAGAAAAACTTACGAAAATTATGAGTATATAGCGAAGATATGACAATTAAACTGCAAGAATTGACTGCACAATATAAGTGCCGGAAAAACAAAGGTTGTATCTACCGTTTCGTTGTTTCGTATATGTCAAGGTCACGCTACTCTTATTTTTAGCTCAAACTTGTAAACAAAATTCTACTGGAGCATGCAAAGGTGAGAAATATGTTCTAACAACTTTTTAAAAAGATTACATCAATTTTTTTGGTCTACTTATATTCATTCGTTGATACCTGTAACCATGGTAACTATGGAAACTTATTCAACACTTTTCTGTGCACGTGTATAATAGGGAGGAAGAAGTACCAGGGTATTTTGCAATATTTTCGTTCTGAGGCAGACAGAAATTATTTTTACTTTTATTTTTCCCCATAAAAATTTAATTTTTAGGTTCTGAAACCTGTAATTTTCTGAAACCTTAATACTTTAAGGAATTGAACAAAATTTACAGAAGTCATGCGAAAATTCTACATTTGTCAATTTTCCTCTTTGTGCGTCACTGTGCCACTTTAAACAATTAAATTAATTGAGAGGGACTTAGTCTGAAATTCCCATCATTTTAGGCAAAATTTTACAATGTATGAATGTTCGTTATAGTTGAGAGGTTAGGTAGAATGGAAGAAAGATAACTCCATTATAAGGATTTAACTTAACTCAGTGCTTTCTTGGGGTACATGTTCTTTGAGCAATGAGCTCACAAAATATACCTCCCTCCTCCCATATGATTATAATGGCAAATTCTATGTTTTGCCACGGGGATCCGAAACAAGCGTCAGATCAAAAAGTGAAATAAGAAGTCACATTGATATTATGTAGTAAAGGATCTGTGAAAATTTTTCAGCGGTATACGAAGAGTTGCGGATAAGCGATGGGTAACTCTCAATATTAAAAAAAGAATGGCAGAGTCCATGTTTTGTTGAGGTTAACTTGAAATATGTGTCCAATCAAAAAGTAAAATAGGAGGTACACAATGACAATATGTAACGAAGATTCTATAAAAGTCATTAAATTTCAATCATTGATATAAGAGGTGTTGCGAATAAGAGATTAGTAACATAAAGCGTAACGGACGGACGGATAGAACCAGACAAACGAACGGATGGATGGGAATCGCTATCAATATATATATTCCCTGCTCTTCAAGAAAGAGTTAAACACGCAATGGTGCACAGGCGATTGAAAAATTTTCTAGAAAGCTGCAGTGCTGATCCTCTAAAATGAACCAAAATTAGCACCCGCTATACGGTATCTTTTGAATTACTTTATGCAGGTATTAATTTTATCTGATCATTCTTCTTTTTCAGGAAACAGTCCCCAGTTCACTACTCTCCCGGCGACATCCTCTGTCACCGATGATACTACTGTAGGTACAACTTTACTTACTGTGACAGCAACAGATGCAGACGCCTCTGACAACCTTACGTATACACTAACGTCAATAAGTCCTTCGTCATCGTCATTCAACTTTGACACTGCTTCTGGTAGTTAAATATTTGTAAAATTAATGAACATTTGCTTACAATTAAATAAAATATAAGGATTATAGAAAGAATTGTGATATTTAAATAGGGAATTTGACCACTGTTTCTACTCTGAGTGTCGGGACTACGACATTTACTTTCACAGTGACGGATTTGTGTGGAAACACGGACTCTTCCACGTTTACTTTGACTGTTACAAACAAGGTTTGCAATTTTAATTTTGAAATTTAATCTATGGTCACATTTTCAAGGGTTTTAAATCTTTTATCTAAAAACCAACATTTACTTATTTTTTTTCCTTTAAGCCACCAGTGTTTCAAAATCTTCCCAACACTACGGAAGTAAGCGAAGATCTAATGGAAGAAACGGAATTGTACATTCTGACCGTCACTGATCCGACTGTAGGAGACACAGTCACATGTTCTTCATCCATCAGTCCCAACACAACTGATTTGTATCTGTATTATTCTATAGGAAATTCTAGTAAGAAAATATAATTACATGTATCAAGTATACACAATGAAATCATTTGATGATGTTCTCAATCATGAACCAGTTTTACTTATGCATTAAAGTTACATGTAAATGATATTTTAGGGTATTCAATTTATCTTCGTGCGGCTGCTTCTCTTGATTATGATACCACCAGAGAGTATTTGATGACCATACAATGCACGGATACCAAAGATACGACTAGCAGTACATTTGTCATGTATGTGACCAAGAATGAACCACCAGTCTTATCTAACCTACCGGCAAGTAAGTAACAACGAAGTTATTCATATGTACAAAAAAAATTATTAAAGATATGTCCAGGGTCCATTTTCACGCTTCTTGAGACATCGAAGTTTATTATATATACATCTCAATGGAATTGGAAGACCTGGGGAGGGGACGCCGGGGTGCAGTGAAAAAATTCCTGAAACACTGCCCACTTTAATAACTTTTTTGTTAATTTCAATAATTTCTTGTGTTTAAAATATTTAAATTAAACATCTTCATATACAGCCAACTACACTATATGTAATATCCTATAGATTTCTCATTAATTACTGTATTTTAGGCGTGAGTGTTTCCCCCACTACGATCACAGGGACGTCTATATATACAGTATCCTCCACTGACAAGGAGGCTGCCCAGCTCTACTACAACATGACCTGTCTACCAGCTTCCTGTCCTTTCAAGATATTTAGCTGTACGTCACTGCTTATTATTATTGTAGTAAATAATTGTTTTTTTTTGAGGACAAAGTTTGGGTAAATACTGGTGCATAATTTCAAGATTACAGCAACCAGCTGAAAAATCCAAACACATAGAATGTAAAACTAGAGCCTTTATATTAATTTAATTATATTTTTATTACAAAAATGTTTGATAAGTTTATTTATTTGATAAATGAAACACATAGTTATTTGTACATTCATTTGATTTCAAAGCTGGTGCAGTTCTAGCTGAGAGTAATGTGGCCAATGTTACTGAGCCGGGTTTTGACCTGTATATTTATGTCTACGATGGAAAAAATCTAGTCGGTCCGAAAGTTTTGACAGTTCAGATCATAGGTAAAAAGAAACACTGGGTTATATTGTGCTACAAAAGAGCTCATTGCTTGTAGGAAATGTAATGCAGATACATTACCAATTTACATTTGCAAAACATATTTAATTTGAAGCTTATAAAGACAAAAATTCAAATTGAAGATCTCGTTATTAACACAATACACGTTTCATATACTAGTATATCAACTGTTTTTGTTACCTTGGAAGTCAGAGTAAGTATTCCATGTACATCGATCAGACTCCCAGTGTGCTCCTCATCATGATCGGGCAAACTGAGAAATACGAGGGCTGTTCAATAAATAATGCTCTGAATTGTATGACATACAATACAGATATCATATGACATTAAACTTGACTTTCTCTCATTATTGAATCTTTTATGAATTTAGAACAGTTTATGTGACCACTTTTCATCACATAGTTTCACCATGAGAAGCTAGGAAACAAGGGCTATTCGAGACACTGCATTATAAATGACTGGTAAATAATCAGTAAACTAGAGTGAAAATAAAAGCTTCATTAAAGCTGCTGTAAAACTTGTTAAAAATCCCGAAGAAATATTCACTGAAATATGTGACATTTACAGCAACCAATGCATTGTAGCATGTTTCATAGACAAATGAGCAGGTGGATTTCAATGATAAAAAATTATATAATGGGCATCAAAAATGGGTACCGTCCTTGCCAACAAAAATTATAACAACTTACATGTATGTACTCTTCGCCAAGTTTCAAAAAATAATATTTGATGATGTATGATTGACTTCAAGACACATAACAAATTTGATAGACATCATATCGGGGGTAGTTTACACTGTTTTTAAGAAACGTTTGACGGTAAAAAAAAAAAAAGCTTGGTACTCAAAGGTCACCCTATATTTTGAAAATGAGTGAAAACGACAGCGTGTACGAAAGTCTTAACAATTATTTAAAAATATCAGTAATTGATGTTATCCCTGTTTGTTTAATTTGGAGGTGTCAACAAGGTCATTACAAGCTCTATAATAACAAAAATAAGAATATTAATAAACTTATTCTAAAAAAAAAACATCATTTCTTAAAAATCATATACATTTTCATATTAAGATGCCGATCGTTCTTTTCAGAAAGTGACTCGTCGAGCACATCATCGACTTCATCTGACTGGTTGTCTTCGGATGCTAAGTATATACTGGTCATCCTGGCCATTTTCGCCGGACTAGCAACATTTGCCTTGTTTGCAATTTGTGTTCTGGTGATCAGACATAAAGGTTATAAGGTCCAATCCAGATCAAAGACAATAATCAAAGCGAAACCTTTTCTTTAAAGGGATAAATTGTATAAGTGTATTTATATACACTGTATATCTTAATATTTGTAATCACATGAATAAAATTCTACAGAATAGATCATCTTGCTCTCTGCCTCTCTCTCTCTCTCTCTCTCTCTCGTGTAAAGGCGTGTATGAGAGTGAGTGAGGGTATGTCAAGGAGAAGTAAGCCTGCCGACCAGTCACACCCGCCTTGTGCTCCTTGTCATGATCGGGAATTAACGGGGAAAATCAATTTTCAATCCATTGTGTAAATTATGATCTAACAATTTATATGAAAAACATCAGTCAGCATTTGACTTTATGATAAATTGAATTTGCTGAGGAGGTCATCGTATCGACCATAGAATCTACGAATTTAAACGAGATTGCTGATATTCCAGTTTCAGCAATTTCTTTGTCAATAATTTACCTCGTTTTAGAAATTGCTTATACGTAAAGCGTGCTCTCGCGTATTGAATCAACTGAGATGCATAAACCCCGTTTGAAGGTGATGAAAGTATATTGGGGTATAACTAAGGGAAGTTGACAATTGGAACGTTAAGTTAATCACATTATTCGTAAAGCTTGGTTGCATATTACTATTAATGTCTTTTTCAAGTTAAATGTCTAAAAATGAGGCGGATTTGTCAGACTCTGTGGTATTTTTTATTTCAAGCTCACTGGAATAAATCTTATCGACAAAAGAATGGTAATAAACATTGAAAATATGTCGTCAATAATCTAAATATCAAGCTGAAGGCCACAGCAAGTGTTTTCTTCTTTTCACCTATAAAATGTTGGACGAATGCTGCTTCATATGAAAACAAAAATAGGTCTGCTAATAACGGGAAGCGATTGGTACCCATGGGAATTCCTATAGGTTGTTGGAAGACCTGGTCTCCAAAACCATATAAATATTGTCATTAAGAAACTCAAGCATCTTTTTAATTACTTCAGAGTATATGTACTTGTGCTTATAAGTAGAATGAGTTTTTGACCAACTGACCAATGACATTAGGTAAGTACATGTAATTTTACAGGTTCAATTTTTATTTTTTAAAAAAAGCAGCTGTCATTGATATAAATAAAAACCTAATTTTGTTTTATCAAGAGACCGATAACTGTATTTTTAAACCTGAATAATGAATGTTTGGTTGCCCTGTACGAATATACACGGTCATGCATGAACAGAGAAAGGGGAGCATTTTCTTTTAGAAGATTCAAATACCTTTAATATATTACCTGTCACACAGTCAATGCATATATTGAAGTTATTTATGGAAAAAAAAAAACATTTGGGATGTACATAAAATATATATACATAATATTAATTATCCATTAAATAGCGCAAACAAAGAAATTGTGCTTTAGATGTATCTTGTTTGTTTTTTTTGTGTATAAAAATGTTTCACTTTTTTTAGTTTCAACCTTTATGAAAGAAATAAGAATGATACAATTAATTTTAAAGACATGTTGAATCGCTGAATGAAATCAAACATAATATAATGATGTGATTTAATGAGGTTGTAAATGAGCCGTGTCGTACCAAAAGCTATTTTTTTCATACATGAATAGGCTTATTTCCAATTCAAATCAAAGTCCGATTCGTAAAAGTAATGTGTCCGCCATTTTAGTTCCCGAGTCTCGCTACCCTGCAGACCCCTATAAATGGGGCAAGAATTAGAGACTGTTCAGTTTAATCAGTCGACACCGGTGAAGACGGACATATGCTATACAGGACCTGGTAGTGAGAATAATAACGTAATACTTCGTCTAATACAGGAAAGTAAGATACCAAATAAATTTACAATTAAAGTTTTACAATTTTACAGTCAGTGCAGTATACAAACAACATAAATAAACGTAACTGCAATAAAATATAAACAAAGGTAATGCAAGATAACCAGCACGAACACGCGTCGCCATTCCACGCTGATACCCGTGACAATAAAGCAGTCAGGTGTAACGAATGCGACGAGTATACCCTAGTATTGATGTACCGTAGATAATGCTATCAATTACGAGTCGTGTTCAGCTTTAAGCAGGTTTAAGGTATCCGACCCATATAAGAAACAATTTTTCTAGCCTTAAATATCAACCATTTATTAATATACTAGTTATTATTTAAAAGCATGTTAAGAGTAGAAAATGATTTACAAAGAGAGATTTTCAAAAACAAAATCATTAACGTAGCAGTAATTAATCATTGAAAATTGCATGGAAGTCTAGGGTATCAAGTAAAATTTTGAAAATGAAAAATATCCAATACTTTGAATATTATAAAAATGCAGTGTTGGAAAGAGGCATTTGATCAAAAGGAATAGAAAAATTATTTAAACATATTTTTATCACTGGATAGTTTTTCAAAATTGAATTTTATTGAATAGAATCAAAAGGGGATAACTTTACAAGGACAAGGCAAGGTAATAAATCAGATACTTACATGCTGATGCTAATGCACAAATATTATTTTTATGTGTATACATGTATATACCGAGTGTTCCACCTAAATACATATCTGTAATTGTGTCAGTTCCATTGAATTTGAGGCTAATATTTGTTTGTTTTATCCTAATATATAATATGTATGCACCTTAAATATGTACATCTTTATTAACAAAAAAGGACAGAGAATTGCCTGGCCGATATTTTGAAGTCTCCTTCACTAGTTATCACTTAAAAGTGTTATTACCGACTGTACTTATCACATAAATGTCTTTATCGCCACTTATCACTTTGGGTGTACTGTATATTGTTTTAACACTCAGGAGAGTCTTAAATCTTTGATTTTGCGTCCATGAATGATGATGATTATCGTGCAGTGCTATAAATATAAAAGAAAAAGAGGAAAATAGAAATGCGAAATGCCTTTCTATTGAACAGGATACCATTGCCTCCTCGCAGAATCGTTTTCTTCCAGAACTTTCATCAATAAATGATCATTTTTCGATCCCCAATAAAGAGCGGAGGCAATGTTCTGCGTCGGAGATTTTTGTTTATCATGTGCACACATGAATTGAAAAAAAACATTGAACTGATACATTTAAACAAATCAGTCAAAATTAATGGAGTATTGAATTAAATCTTGACATTTAAAAAGTACAAAATAAGTTATATTTAGCACAGTGTTTGGATGATAAGAAAGTGAATCTGAATGCTAAAAGCTAGTAATTTTGTTCATAAAAGAGAATAGAATTTGTACATAAAAAGTCTTTTTATAAAATTATACAACATTTTGAAGATTACTATTTATTATGCATTTGTTTGCAAATGATTCCCTGATATGTAAATTCAATGAAACGAATCTCTATAAAAAATCTTTTTTAAAAATATTGGAAATCCCCTTGAAATATTTAAATTCAATGCAATTCGAAAATGGAATAAAAAATAATAAAAGCCTTTTTTCGAGCAAGTAGAGCTTTATAAAATACTTTCAATTGATTAAAAGACCACAACGAAAATGCATTTTGGCTTATCTACATTACTTCCTATTTTCCACGCTTTTCTCTGCTCTGTATATGGTGGCCATACTAACGAATATGCCGTGATGTCCAGTTCTAAGGATATTGTCCAAGAATTCGCCAGTCATACAGGATGTACCTTTATTCAGCAAGTGAGTTTATTACTGATAACTTTTATTTATTCGTATTTCGTGATGAATTGATTTTTAATTATAACAAGCTGCAAATACCATAAAAGTTTCATTTCCAGAAAAAAAGTAATAATTTCGTTGTCTGTTTTTGTATTTGGTTATTTGTTTTTATTTAGGTTACAAGTGTTTACTATTTGATTAGTTGCCCCGAACGTAAAGAAAAAATGAATATTGAAGAGATTGCAGACCAGTTTAAGGATGAGGTAAAATATTTTAATGTACAATTTATGAATTCTTTTAAACGCATGTGTCTATTTGGAAAAAAATAAGTACTAGTTTGCTATTCCGCATTCCAGATAAAAAGTATAGAGTATCAGGACCTTCATAAAAATTATCCTAGGACTGCTGACCCAATGTGGAAAGACATGTGGAATTTGGTAGGTACTGTAGACGTCTTTAATTATTAACGATTTTCTATAGTGGTTCTTTTCACGGTGGTGTCTATTTTCATTACTAGATTCACCGTATTTGTAATTTAAGCAATTATCTAAAAACAGATTTGGTGAACTCTACATGCAAAGGTGTATTGAATGATTCTTTTCGTTATCTGTTTTCATAATATGGAAAAGTACAGGCTTTTGAAGATTCGTCGAAGATATTTGTATTTTATTTATGAACAATACTTTGATACATGTATGTTGAGATGACTTGTTTGATCGTGAACATAGTGAAATTAAAACTATCGACATGTATTCCACTTAAATTACAGATAAGCGCCATTATTAGCAGACCTATTTTTGCATTCATAGAAAGCAAAATTACAGTTGCTGTTGCATTCAACTCAACCTTTAGATACATTATATCAACGACGTTTTGTCAATAAACAATGGATATTTCCATTTATAGGTCGATACGATATACCCCGGTGAGCTTGTAATAAAATATACCATAGAGTCTGAAACATGAAGGATCTGAAGATAACGAACAGTTTTCAATATCGAAGTCCATAAAACAATACAGAATAGGAGCAGAGCAAACACAGGCCTCTAAAACATCAGAGGTGGGATCAGATGCCATGAAGGAGTGGACATCCCCTGCTGACCGACCACACCCGCCTTGTGCTCCTTATCATGATCGGGAAATAACGGAAAAATTCGTCGTCAATTCAGTCTATAAATAATGAACTAACAATTAGTATGAAAATCGTCAGTCAGCATTTAACTCAATGAAAATTGTATTTTCTGTTTGATATTTTGGTATTTTATTAGAAAGATGTTTCTATTTATCATCAAAAAGTATTTAAAGGAGGACTGTGACATATTTTTTAAAACCCTTTGACAGCAAAATTGAAAGCTGTAGTCTATAACACATTTTTTACAGCAAATTACAATATACCGGTAAAGTTTTCAATAGCTTGCTGTAAAGCTCAATAGAGTTTACAATTTGGTGTAACAAACGTTCGAGCAACATCTAAAATGAAATAAGACAATCAGTAGTCTCGTTTAAAGTCACCATAAATTTGGTTCTATGGTTGATACAATCATCTTATCAGCAAAAACAATCTATCATTAGATTGCTGACTGACATTTATCATATTAATTGTTCAGTAATCATATACACCTGAATTATCAACGGATATTTCCGTTTTTATCCGATCATGACAAGGAGCACGCGGCAGGTGAGAGGACAGGGGAAGTTTACTGTCATGGCACCTGATCCCACCTCTGATTTTTTAGAGGTCTATGTGCGCTCTGTTCCAAAATCTTTATCATATTAATGAACTTTTGAGCTTGAATACTATTTATCTCCATATATGTTTCATTGAGCTCTTAAATGCTTCGGTTATAGTTGATATTCATATAAAATTTGCAGTACAAATGATTCTTAGAAATGACTTTCCACTGAAAGATCACGAATGTCATATACAAAAAGCAACATTCAGATACATGTTAAACATGCCATTTGTTATCAGCAAATTATGTTTTTTCACTCCAAAAAAGTTAAATTACTGTTAAATGTTGAAAAATAAGGACGAGAATTATTTAAATAATATGCCTCAATATTTGCAGATGCAAGGTAATGACGTCATTTTAAACTATTCAAAGGCATGATCGAAAATTGGTTTTATTCGTAAATCAAATCATGCTTGATTTGAAGTTTTGAACGTACATGTACTATAGTAAATTTATTTGTAATATTTGTTCCTTACTATCTTTTATGTAATTTTTGTTAAAAATGTTGATAAAGTATCTTATTGACAGAAATTCTCTATTATGTGCATCATATGATGTACACACATACAATGCTACGTACTTCACATAAAAGCTTACTAGTTAAACTGATTGGGTTTCAAGTCAAGCTCATTTCTATATCAAATGGAAACAAGAAGTAGTTGAACTTAAGGAATGTTTTATCTTAATTTTTTCAATATTTTAAGTATTTGTCTTAATTTAATAAATAGATTTTCAAAAAAAGCATTGCACTTTTATTTAGTATATGGATCTTACGAATAACTAGTAAAGCTTAAACCTTTCAAATGAAATAATATCTAACTCGCAGAAAAAATGTATTGTCAGATCGAAATTTAAGAACGACATTCTTTAAATACTCTAGGGAACCTGAAGTGTTTTTTTTTTGTTTTGACAACACAATGTTTAGTAGATCAAAAAGAACACACTGATTATTCTTAACCATGTTTAGTAATATCCATAAATCATTTTATGGGCTGTACCTTTACCACTTTGTACTACAAGGTACGCTAATGGAGTTGTAGAGAAAAAACTCGGATGTTACGTCGTATTTTTTAAACTTTCCTTTATATGTGCATTCTGACACTTTAACAAATCATTAATTTTAAAATAGTTTGATCTTTATAAGAGATATTCGTTCCTCAATTTCAGAAAAATCTATTCAAAGAGACATTTGGTTTTAAAACCGTAATAAATAATCAATGTTACAGAAGAAATAAAACAATAAAAAAAATCTGCAAAAATAAATTTGATATGTACCGTATAGGTGGAAATTTTAGCAAGACGCAAATGTACTCATTTATCCTTTTCAAAATATTAGTATATATTATTTTAGCAAGTAGTAATTTTAACCATTTTACAGTGCTCATTTTTAAAAGCTACTATAAGTTTAGTAATATGCAATTTAGTTTTAGAGAGATTCAATTTTAGCAATCTCAGCATCATCGCTAGCAATGCCAAAATTTAATCCTAGATTAAAAAATTCTGCTTATCCAGTATTATAGTTATTTTTAAAAGAAATACGCACGCTAACTCTCGATTCCCGCCTACATTTTGCAACCATTTAATTTAAAATAAATGGCAATTTGTTTAATACAAAGAACAGTTCAATTGATGAATTGTCTAAATACCAGCGCTAAATAGTAAATTAGCCATACCTCTGGCTCTTGAAAAAAAAGGGGGTAGAGGATATTTTCCATCAAAATCGGACTTTCAGGCATCACCATATTTTGAAATAGTCTAGGATATGATTAAATATTTCTTATATATCTTTTCTTATGTTTTAGGCAAATTAAAAAGCATAAATATAGTAACAAAATATAATGTTTCAGTTGTAAATCGCTTTGTAATTGGTGGAAAATAAGCATTTTATCGTTTTTTTGTCAATAAACATATGCCCCCCCCCCCCCATGTCACACAAAAAACTTTGGTGTGAATTTGTGAAATAACAGTCCATGTTACCTTTAAAAAGGTATTTTTGTGACACGGGGGGGGGGGAGATGTGTTGAAAATATTTTCCGTTTTTCATTGATTTCTATAGTAAAAAGCACAAGTTTTACCAAAATTTAAGAGTTATCTCTCTTTGTTTTCCCAAATAGGTACTGTTTTATGAAAAATCCATATAATTATATATATATAAAGTATAAAAAATTCATCGAATATGTTAACCTTTGAAAATTGACTTGGAGGTAGGCGGGAGAACAATGCTATCATTCGCAGTTCTTTCTGCAATATCCATTGTTAATCTCTAATATGCACTATATAAATATCCTTACTATACAGCATCATTTTTGCGGTAAAATTTCGTAATATTTTTTCTTTTTTAAAATTTATTTTCACAGAGGAGTGAAACTCAGCCTTCTATGAATGTTTTAGATGCCTGGAACAGAGGGTATAATGGCTTAGGTGTGAACATAGCGATTATTGATGATGGATTGCAGCTGGATCATCCAGATTTACAAAGAAACGTCGTACGTTAAGGAAGCTTTGCATGAAACACTGAATGTGTCTGGTACAATTTTCCCGATTTGATTTCAAACAATACAGAGCGGATTTTAATTTATAGAGGGGTCTACATATTGTACAGGAATACATCATAAATATATTGATTATCTGGAATTATTTTCTTACACATAGTTGAAACAATTAATGGTAAGCCTTATAAGAGTTTCGTATCAGAAGTCAGAGGCATCTTCATACATTAATATATGAAAATATTCTTTATTAGGACGTCGCCAACAGTTATGATTACATTGGTAATGACACGAATCCGTTTCCAGCAAACGCATCTTTTGAGTAAGTCTAACAATTTCTTAAACAGTAATTTGTACTTTCAATAAAGAACACCACAAAAATATCCTAGTGAATGTAATTGTTTGGTTTGTTTATTTTTTGCTCTTTCATGATAATTTCACTCATATTGAGATGACACTACATGCTAGAGAAGTGTTGCAAATTTAGTCTCAAACTCGAGTTTCTCGCATCTACTTAAGGTCGCTGTACAATCACGGTAAATGAAAATGAAGAAGAAATATTTACATTTGCAAATGTTTTCCTTTATATATAACACTACTGAAAGCAATGCGTATCTATAATTGTATAAATACAGGTACGGGGTCAAGAGGTCATAGATGTGCCTATAGATAAACGTTTGACGTAATTTCTCGGTGACGTCATACAGGGTCGACGCGCGTCCATTGGATTACATACATGCCGTTGGGTTTGAAAAATAATGCATTTCACACGTTAAAATGCACAATCAGGCAAATATAAGGTATGAATAAGTCCCAAATGTAAATATAAGTAATAAGGTATCATTTTAAAACATCTATCGGGCTATAAACACGGGTTGGTACGAGATTAAATTCATCATAAAGCCCTTCGGGCTTTATGGAATTTAATCTCGTGACCAACCCGTATTTATATCCCAATAGATGTTTAAAAATGATACCATATTTCTTAAATAATCCCTCATACACAGGAAGTGTTGCTGATTATGATTAATTAACGTTTTCTACAAACCTTGTGCAAAACATGTCTTAATCACAATTTTATGACAACAATACTGAAGTGTTTCAGCAAGTTTGTTTGTGTAAACAAGCATTTTCAAAAACAAACAAAACTTACATGTATTTGAGAAATAAGGTATCATTTTAAAACATCTATCGGGATATAAAAACGGGTTGGTCACGAGATTAAATTCCATAAATCCCGAAGGGCTTTATGATGAATTTAATCTCGTACCAACCCGTATTTATAGCCCGATAGATGTTTTAAAATGATACCTTATTACTTATATTTACATTTGTGACTTATTCATACTTTATATTTACCTGATTGTGACTTTAAACGTGTGAAATGCATAATTTTTCAAACCCAACGGCATGTTTGTTATCCACTGAACGCGCGTCGACCCTTTATGACGTCACTGAGAAATTACGTCGAACGATTATCTATACGCACATCTATGACCTCTTGACCCCGTACCTGTATTTATACAGTTATAGATACGCATTGCTTTCAGTAGTGTTATATAAAGGAAAACATTTGCAAATGTAAATATTGTCTCTTACATTTTTTTTAAAATATCTTTTATAGTCATGGAACAAAAGTTGCTGGCATAGTAGCGGCAGAAGCAAACAATGATGAATGCATTGTCGGGATCGCCTTTAATTCTACAATCATAGGTAAAATACAACTCAACCATTAACAATTTTCAAAGAATCATTTCATAATTATCGAATCATTAGGATTATACAAATATCTTATCACAATGCTAAAAAAAACATCAGTTACATTTTGTTTGATACGAATTTTACATTACACAGGAATAAGGCTGTTAGGAGATGGCGGAGTTACCGATGTTACAGAGGCGTTAGCATTGACTCATAACATGCAGGAGGTAGATATATACGTCAACGCTTGGGGGCCTGCAGACCGATATGGCTACAGTAGACCAGGTTCAGTCACTGATTCTGCCCTCCTAGACGCCGTCAACACCGTAAGTCAATTTAGCCGTCAGTAAACTTTTAAGTTATTACTCTGAAGCTATAATATCACATTTGCGTCATTTTTATGACATAGCACGATTGTGCTCGTTTTATTCAGGGAAGGAATGGAAAGGGAAATATATTTCTTTGGGCAGCTGGAAATGGTGGCTTAGGTGACAACTGCAACGCTGATGGTTATGTAAATCAAATTTTTACAATCCCCATCACGAGTGTTGGAGCTGACGGCGTTGCAGCTTCTTACTCTGAAGTTTGTGCCCCTGTGTTTGCCGCAACCTATTCTGGGACCACACAGCAATACAATATGGTAAAGTTTTTTTTGTGAATTTATAAGGAGGTTTCTTAAAAAGAGATTATGAGTCCGGTGTATAGATCTATATCTCCATTGGTTATCAGCACGTGTAAACATATTTTTTGAATTCAGTTTCAAATTTGTTTTCTAGAACTTAATACAAATAACATTTTAAATGATTATGAGAGTGTAGAGATAGAAAATGCAGATAACATATGTAAAATTTCCCCGCCCTTTTTACCCAGAAAATATCATTGATGATTTACTGTAAAGAAAATTGAGGAAATAGTATAAAATGCCTGTCTCTGGTACATGAAATGTTGTAAATATATATATATATATATATATACTAGTATATATATACATAGAGTTATCCAAAAGCATATTTTGGTGACTAGTTTTATTTTTCAAAATAAGAATGAAGTTGACTCTATGAAGTTTGTGCATAATCTCAGACCACGCTCTAGAGTCCAGGTACGAGGGTTGTTCAATAAATAATGTCCTGAACTCTACGACATACAACACAGATATCATGTAACATTAAGCTTGACTTTCTCTCCTAACTGAATCTTTAATGCATTGATATCAGTTTATGTGACCATTTTCATCTCATATTTTCATTGTGAGCAGCTGGAAAACAAGGGCTATTCGAGACACTGCATTAAAATTGAATGGTAAAGAATCAGTAAACTAGACTGAAATTAAAAGCTTCATTAAAGCTGCTGTAAAATTTGTTAAGAATCCCAAAGAAATATACACTGAAATTTGTCAGTATTATAGAAAAATGAGCAGGTTGATTTCAATGAACAATAATGATATAATTGGCATCCACAAATGGGTACCGTCTTTTGCGACAAGAAATTACAGCAATCAATGTTCTGTTTGCCAAAATCCAACAAATTATCACTTATGATTTTTGATTGACTTTAAGACTCATAGCAAATGTGTTAGGCATCATTTTGGGGGTCGTTCACACTGATATAAAGTAACATTTGACAGTACAACAGCTAAGTACTCAATAGTCACCCTATATTTTGAAAAATGGGCGAAAAACGACATTGTGTAATAATATCTAAACAATTATAACATCAGAAATTGTAGGTATCCACGTTTGTCTGAAATTCAAACAGATGATGAAAGTTGAATCCATTGCTTTAAACCCTCAAAACAAATGTACAATAAGAACAGCAAAGATCTGAATAGAGCAAAGAATTGTAAAAGGACAAAGAGAGTTTTATATGACATTTTCTTAAATATTGGTGGTCTTGTTGTTCAAATTCTTATTCGGGGAGGCAGTACAATTTCAGTAGGAGTCTAGGAAGCAAAAGTTTTGCAAAAAAGCGAGAGGCTTATGAGAGGAAGGAACCAGAATCAGGAACCCACTACATTAAATTTCTTCAGGACAGCGTCCAAACCCACACCCCCGGAAGAGTAAATGCGTTTTGGGGATACACAGAAAGTAAATTTTGTCACACCAACAATATTCGCCAGATCTGTCACCCTTTGATTTAGATCATTTTCATATAGTTGTGATTTTTTAAAATACTTTGTTTAACCAAAATTTTGTCATACAATGTTAATTTATACATGCCTTTAAGCAACTCACACAAAAAAATACTCAATTATTAACAGTTCCCTCATATGATAGATATAAAAATCGTTCAGTTTATATGGAGAATATACAGTAGTATATACTGAGGTTCCCCCTAAACAATGACAAACTGTAGGAAAAGACCATCCTTAACCAGAAAAACAACTTCTGAATAATTTTATTGACTGCACTTCATTACATTTAGATAATTTTGGTTAAAGGTGGTCTTCATATTGAAAATGTTGAAAATGTATTTAATTTTTCTTCTAAATTTATTTCACGATTCAACAATCTGTCTTAAATTTATCCATTTGTTTACTAAGAATTAGTGGCGTAGTGGTACGATTGCTGGATCGTGCTGATCGTGAGTTCGAGTCTCTCAGTGCGTGTTTCTTATCTACGATTTTATTCTTTTCTCTGTGTGCATTTTTCCCATGTTTTCTTTTATTATTTTATAATACATGTATATATAATGTAAGAGATATATAATACAACATTACACATGAAAAGTATCTCGGGGGAAAACAGTGTTAAACTATTTTAATGACCCAAAGTCATATACTGCTAGCTTGTTTTATTTTTAAAATTTTCAAACAGTCTTGTTTAGAATAAGAGTATTGGACAAGTAAAATTACTGTCATGCAACAAACTTGCAACTATGAAAATATAACACTGGTCCACAAATGATTCATACATGTAGTTTGATTTTGAATTGAAAAGGTACATGTATCTATAAATAGAAACAGGTGGTTTCCTTTTAAATACTTCAGTCGGCCGAGTCATCGGTAAGGCAGCTATGGCTCTTTGAAAAAAAAACTACCGATGAGAATAAAGAAACACGAAATCATAGGATCTGCCATATTCCAGTATACAAAGGGCTGTACTCAAAAATGAGTTCTAAAAACAATCAGAAAGTGGATAAAAATATTACGGACATGTGTTTTGATTAAAAGAGTATATTTAAGTTAAATCATTAAAACTAAATCATTGAAAGGCGTCTTTTGCTTCTTTCTGAACTTCAAAGACATTTTTTATTGAACATCCCTCGTACTCCTACCCTTCAATGCTTGATGATATCTTGGATAATTAATGTCTTAAAGGTGCTAAGACACAGATTTGAAGTGAATATTTTCTCAAATTTTCTGTATAATATCATGTCTTTTATACTGCAATAGAATTTCATACGAAAATATATTAAAACTCTTATTTCATCTAAACGTTATTGAAACTTAAAATTTTTGCACGGGTTTGATTGACACATCCTTGCACTTTCACAATTTTAATTTTATTTTTAATACTAAGTGAAAGTGGCAATTTTGTTGTGTATTAATGAAAAATATACTCTTCAAAAAAAGAAACGCATAGTAGGAACAATGCCCTGAAAAATGTATGAAAGTTTTGTCATACCTTTTATTTTTGTATGGATACGGTGTATTCGAGTGAAATGCATGATTTTGTAATGAAATGGTTAACTTGACAGCTAATCTACAAGTCTCACAGACAAAAAGACCTGATTTTGCAAAATTTCCCCAAAAATTTTGATCTCAATTTTCATTTGTTAAATTCCGATGCAATTCCTTCAGCTACAGAAGGGCAATCAAAAGCGGGGGTTCTCGATATTTTGAATCTGGTTTTATCTGAAATAATGACGCTTCCTAAAAATGCTGCATCTAAATGTTGCGTAGCACAAAAAAGGAAAATGGGCGACTGGAAGCAGGGGTACCGCAGTCTACAATTGCAAGAGGTTTAAATGTTACACACAGAACATATCTAACCTATAAAACATAAATCATTAACATTGAACATCCAATGTTCGCAGAAAATACGGTAGACTACGTGTGACATCAGCAGCACAGCATCACTTCCGAGGATTACGTAAATTGCATGAATGTAATGCAAGGACGTCATCTAAACCCTGAACTGCACAGATCATCTAACAAGACAGTTTTTAGTTGACTACGAATTATTGCAAGAGGATTATTCATGCCATTGTTCCGACCCCACAACACCCCAAATATCGACTTCAAACATCTCAGATCAATAGAGTATGACCACAGCATCACTGCTGAACATTTTGATTAACCTACTAGTCTAGAATGTTTATCTGAAAGCCACTTATAAGTTTAAGAGTGCTAATGCTTTGTAAGGAATGTTCGACAGATAACTGCCTTCAGGACGTTAAAAAGTTGGTGGTGGTAGTGTAACGATATGGAAAACAATATTATAAGAAAGTAAGATTGATTTGGTTCGAATTGAATGGACTTTGATGGAAAAGGGTACTCTAACCATGTTCTACCTACACATACCCATTCAAGTTTGCAGCATCCTAGAGCCGTATTGCAATCATACAATACACAGCCACATATGGCTCGTTTCACACACCTATTCTTGCAAAGAAGCAAAAACCTGTTTCACCCACAGTCATCTAAATCGCTAGATTTAATCCAAATTAAGCAGCATTGGACAAAATGGATTGACATGATTTGCCAAAGACAATCGCATCTCCAGACTCTGCAACAACTGACCAAAGTTCTACATTTGGAGTGGGAGAGTATTCCTATACAGTTTTTATTACACACATTTGCTTCCATTTGATGCCGTTTGTGGCTATCATTTGTGTCTGCGGGGGGCATATCAGATCTTGATCTTTAATGGTCTTAAACTGACTATAATTTTAAAATTGCTGAGTAATTATAACATCTAGATAGTATTCCTGTTGCTTACCACATTTCTGTTTTATCAATGCATCATTTTACTAAATAATCTTTATGTTCAATGTGTCACTAAAGTTCTACTATGCGTTTCTTTTTTTGAAGAGTATATTAAAACTATAATCCAGAAAATTCAGAGTAGAAATGCTCGAAAGCAAAACTTACAGTGTATTGTCAGTAATGGTGAACAGAGTTAAACAATTGAACACACTCGATGAATCGTAAACTCTAACAGTAACAGAGCTCGAGCCCTGTTTACAATAACAGTGTACGTTTCAAAGATGTGTTCAATTTACTCAACTCTGTACACAACACTAAGCGCGGAATGACGATACTTTGCTTTCGAACACTTCTACTCTGAACATAATTATTTTTCTAGATTAAAGTTTTATTTTTCATTGATACACAACAAGATTGCCACTTTTCTTGAATATTAAGGATAAAATTAAAATTTGTGAAAGTGCAAGGATTTGTCAATCAAACCCATCCAAATATTTGAAGTTTCAATAGCTTTTAGATGAAAAAAGATTTTTAATTTATTTTCATGTGAAATGCTCTTACAATTTATAAGTCGTGATATTATACTGAAAATATCAACTTCAAATCTGTGTCTATTCACCCTTTAAAAATGATGTCAAGATTTAAAATGGAATCTTATTTCAATTCCAATTTCAAGAGCAGTAAATGATAAAGTTGAAAATGTAGTCGTATATTAAATGGTCGAGGCATGGATAATTGTCTTTTATTATTTAGACTTCGACCACTACAGAATCCAAGTGTGTTGATGGATTAATAGGAACGTCATTTTCTGTTCCACAAGCTGCTGGAATAATTGCCTTGGTTCTTCAAGCAAAGTATAAAATTGTCTTAAGATTTTTTTTTTGCAAAAACAAATAACTGTGAGATGGATTATTTGTTTTAATTCACATTACAATCAATAAATAACATATAAAATCTTTAAAATTGAGAAGATATATCTTTTTACAAATCAATCTTTAGAAACTATTTGTTTACTTATGAACTATAATTAAATGGAAATGACACTTTTTTTGAAATCAAATGTCTTTTTTCACCTTTAAATTAAACATGTTAAATGTTTGCTTACTCTTAAACCCCGCCTTGCAGTCCATCTTTAACTTGGAGAGACATGCAACACCTTATTGTGGAAACAAGCAAGAAACATAACTTGCAAGACCTATCAGGCGGATATTCCTCTTGGCAGAGAAACGGGGCCGGGTATAACGGTAAATGTGTACATATACGGTGCAAGTCGTCGATTTTTTGAACTGGGAAGAAGATGGAGTTAATGGAATGCTTTTAATAACTGTTCTGTTTGTAGTGAGTCAGATTTTAGGTTTTGGTTTAATGGATGCAGATGCTATGGTGACAAAAGCAAAGACCTGGGTGTCACTTCCAGAGCAGACAGTATGCCGCACTGGAGAGTTTTCTATTGAAAGGTTACATTTGATCTGTTAAATCGCAAACACACACACACCCTCACACACTCCCCTTTCACCCTCACATACCCTTTACCCTCACTCTCTCACAAAACCCTCTAGTTCTCTCTAACACACACACACACCCTTACACGTGCAGAAATATATGAATGATCAGCATGTTCAAGAATTTTTAGCTCACCTGAGCCGAAGGCTCAAGTGATCTTATCTGATCACATTTTGCCCAGCGTCCGTCTATCTGTAAACTTTTTCACATTTAGACTTCTTCTCAAGAACCGCTGGGCCACTTTCAACCAAACTTGCCACAAAGCATCCTTGAGTAAAGGGGATTGATTCAAGTTTGTTCAAATGAAGGGCACGCTCTCATTCAATGGGAGATAATTAGGAATAAGAGAAAATGTGGTGGCATGTTTTAAAAATTTTCTTCTCAAGAACCACTGTGTCAGGAAAGATAAATTTATGTGGAAGCATCTTCAGGTAGTGTAGATTTAAGTTTGTTCAAATCATGACCCCTTGAGGTAGGGTGGGGCCACAATGGCCGATCAAAGTTTTTATAGAAATATATACCGGGTTACAAAATGTTTTAAAAATCTTTTTCTCAGGAATAACAAAGCTATAATTGATCCTATTTATATGGAATCATCCTCAAATAGTATAGATTCAAGTTTGTTCAAATCATGACCCCCGGAGGTGAGGCTTTTTTACAATTTTACCTTGAAATATATAGGAAAATTCTTTAAAAATCTTACTTCTCAAGAATAGCAAAGCTATAATTGATCATATTTTTATGAAAGCATCCTCAAGTAGTGTAGATTCAAGTTTTTCAAATCATGACTCGCAGGGGTAGGAAGGGGTTAAAATGGCCGATCAAATTTTTACATAGAAATATATAGGAAAATTCTTTAAAATCTTATTCTCAAGCATAGCAAAGACATGAATGATCACATTTATTTGGAAGCATTCTCAGGTAGTGGAGATTCAGGTTTGTTCAAATCATGACCCCTGGGGGTAGAGTAACGCCATAAATAGCAAAGCTATTATTGATCATATTTATATGGAAGAATCTTCAAGTAGTGTAGATTCACATTTGTTCAAATCATGACCCCCGGGGGTAGTGCAGGGCCAAAATGGATGATCAAAGTTTTACATAGAAATATGTAGGAAATTTTTTTAACAATCTTCTTCTCATGCATAGCAAGGCCATATATGATAATTGATCAAATTTTTATGGAAGCATCGCCAGCTGGTATAGATTCAAGTTTGTTCAAATCATGACCCCTGGGGGTAGGGCGGGGCCACAATGGCCGATCAAAAGTTTACATAGAAATATATAGGAAAATTCTTTAAAATGTTCTCAAGAAAAGCAAAGCTATAATTGATCAAATTGATATGGAAGCATCCACAAGCAGTGTAGATTCAAGTTTGTTCAAATCTTGACCCCCGGGGACATGGCGGGGCTAAAATGCCGATCAAAGTTTTACATAGAAATATATAGGAAAATTCTTTTAAAATATCCTCCTCAAGAATAGCAAAGCCATAAATGATAATTGATCATATTTTATGGAAGCATCCTCAGGTTGTGTAGATTCAAGTTTGTTCAAATCATGACCCCGGGGGTGGGGCAGGTCCACAATGGCTGATCAAAGTTTTACATAGAAGTATGTAGGAAAATTATTCAAAAGTCTTCTTTAGAATAGCAAAGTCATAATTGATCATATTTTTATGCAATCATCCTCAGGTAGTGTAGATTCAAGTTTGTTCAAATTCATGACTCGCGGGGATAAGAAGGGGCCAAAATGGCCCATGAGTTTTACGTCATGGGACTGCTTTTGGATTTAAACTTTTCAATAATAAACCATTTCCTACTTTTTTTCTTACCACAATGCTCAGGTGAGCGATGTGGCCCATGGGCCTCTTGTTCTGTTATATATAACCATTTTCAAAAAAGAATTTTTTTTCTGGTTATCAGAAGCACGGGGCCATCTTCTGTCGTTTCAAGTAAAAAGGAAATCGTAACAGGAAGTTGTCCGATGAATACAATTGAACACGTCGAGGTGCTTGCCAACTTTACATATTCCAACAATAGGGGCGATGTTCTTTTGTACCTTTACTCTCCTGCAGGGACTCGGTCCATTTTAATGTCCCACAGACCGACTGATTCTGCCAAATTTTCATCTGCTGGCTCTGTGACATGGTTTTTTTCATCGGTACATTTCTGGGGAGAGACAGTTGATGGATCGTGGACGCTAAGTGTAGACTCAAACAATCGTTCCTCTGTTCAAGGTACGTAAACGTAAGCTTTATTTGTTTAAATACAATTTTAGTTTGGTTTAGTTTTAAAATAATCGGTCAGGTTTTTGTGACGGTCAGGCGATGCATAATAGCTCAGTTGGTTAGTCATCTGACTAGATATTCATTGGGAACAGATTCGAATCTCTGTTTTGTCCGGCGGATTTTTTTCCCATCTAAGTTAGTTGATAGATATTCAATTCAAATTTTTAGATTAATAAGGGTATTAAGAACTTGGGAGAAAAATTAATATTAAAAACAAACGCGTGTAGGATTTGTTTTTATTCTGAATTTTTGAAACATTTCAGACAAGAGGCCCAAGGGCCACATCGCTCACCTGAGCAATGTGGCAAGGAAAAAAGTAGAAATCAGTTTATTATTGAAAAGTTTAAACCCAATAGTGGTCCAAACCAATCCTTAAAGGGGAGAGGATATGATTTGAATAAACTTGAATCTACATTAACTAAGGATACTTGCACATTTCTTTGACTACCTGTGGCTTTATTGTCCTTTACATTTGAACTTACATTGTTGACCCGCCCTACCCTCAGGGGTCATCACCTGAACAAACTTGAATCTATACTACCTGAGAATGCTTCCATATGAACAGGCATGACTAATCATGGCTTTCCAATTCTTGAAAAGAAGATTTTTAACGATTTTTCTACATGTTTTTAGGTAAAACTTTGATTCCATAGCGTGGCCCCGCCCTACCCCCAGGGGTCATGATTTGAGCAAACTTGAATCTATACTACCTGAGGATGCTTCAATATAAATATGACTTATCATGGCTTTGCTATTCTTGAGAAGATTTCTTTTTTTTTTAATTTCTATATATTTCTATATAAAACTTTGATCAGCCATTATGGCGTTACTCTACCCCCAGGGGTCATGATTTGAACAAACCTGAATCTCCACTACCTGAGAATGCTTCCAAATAAATGTGATCATTCATGTCTTTGCTATGCTTGAGAATAAGATTTTTAAAGAATTTCCCTATATATTTCTATGTAAAACTTTGATCGGCCATTGTGGCCCCGCCCTACCCCTGGGGGTCATGATTTGAACAAACTTGAATGTACACTAAATGAGGATGCTTCCATGTAAGTTTTACTTTTCCTTGCACAGTGGTTCTTGAAAAGAGGATTTTAAAAGAATTTTCCTATATATTTCCATGTAAAACTTTTATCAAACATTGGGGCCCCGTCCTACCCCCAGGGGTCATAATTTGAACAAACTTAAATCTACACTACCTGAGGATTCTTCCATATAAATATGATCATTCATGCCTTTGCTCTTCTTGAAAATAAGATTTTTATTAATGATTTTATACATTTCATTGTAAAACTTTGATTGGTCATTGTGGCCCCGCCCTACCCCTGGGGTCATGATTTGAACAAACTTGAATCTTCACTACTTCAGGATGCTTCCCTATAACTTTTATCTTTCCTGGCAAAGTGGTTCTTGAGAAGAAGACTTTTAAAGAATTTTTCTGTAGATTTCTATATAAAACTTTGATCGGCCACTGTGGCCCTTCCCTTACTCCGGGGGTCATGATTTGAACAACTTTAATCTACACTACCCGAGGATGTTTCCCCATAAGTTTCATCTTTCCTGGCACAGTGGTTCTTGAGAAGAAGATTTTTAAAACATACCACCAAATTTTCACTATTTCTGAATTATCTCCTTTTGAATAAGGGCGTGGCCCTTCATTTGAAATTTGACTCAGGTAAGCTGGTAAAAAAATAGGTTTCGATGATAGCTTGAATATATTATTGATGCACTTTCATCTGTGTCTTTTAGTGACCTTGCACAGTTGGCGTTTATACTTTTATGGATTCTATAAAGGTATTCTAATTACAAGATATAGTTTCTTTGAAAAATAATTAAAACTTATGTGTAAAATTGTATTGTGACGCGTCGTTAACGAAGAAGACTTTTAAATACATGTTATTGTGATATATTCTACAAGAGTTGTTATCAATAAGTTCTTCTCAAAGTCCTTTATATAACTTTTATCACGAGGGTTATGCCTTAAAGAAATTTAAGCCAGTTCTGTATTGTCCGGACATTGATATTTTCAAAATTTTCAAAATAGATTTAAAGGTCTCATACAGATAAACTAATTGCATATATCGTCAGAAGGAGAAAAATGTTAAAATGTTTGCCTTCCCAGCTTGTTTCTTAATCGGCTTGTTTGGCTTTTGATTTAAAGTCTTCAGAAAAAAAAGTTTTTTTTCTTTAACACAACTTTATCTTGAATATAACGTTTTATTTATGTATGTACGTATAAAACAATGAAAATAGTTTAAAATGATTTTTAGATATTCCAGAAACCACGACATCGAGTACAGAGACAAGCAAGAGTGTAGATAAGGAGACAAACTCGAGTTTGAATATCATAACAATAGCAGTTATAGCTACAGTGGGAGTTCTAGCTATTATTATAGTCTCCTTCATTCTTATACGAAAATACTGCTCGGCTAGATCCACTCCTATGGGAGGCCGAGTAGCTCCCATAACAGCGTGATACGTGATACTTACACAGCTGTAAGTTAATTAAGGAACAGTACATCAGGGATAATTCAGAAACTACAATGTATTCATTGGATTATTAACTTTGATTTTCCACAAGGAAACTTTAAGGCACAGAGTTAAGACTCGTGTTTATTCTGTCATTCTGATGCATAAGGTATTGTATTCCCTTACAAATGAAATTGGTATCTGATTGTGGTTGACAAATCTACAAACAATTAGATCATAAAACATGTAACATATATTTATATTCAACCACAGTACATCATTTAATATGATATGTATAATTTTTTTTTTCTTTCACTTTTATTTGGACTCTAAAATGAAATTTTAAAAAAAATCACTAAGTAAAAGATAAAAATAACACGGTATACTATATTCTCTGGAATGACAAATCAATGCACCTGATAAAAGAAGAGCTCAATAAATATCACAAGAGCACTAGTCATCAATTCCTTATTAACATTTCTGTTATACTCATTTCATATAAAACATATATAATGTTCAAGTGTTAAACATGAAACCATCAAGTCCTTTTCTTCAAAAAGCTTTTGATTTAAATACTTTTTAAATACGAAATAAAATAATATTTTCAGACGAAGGTATCTTAGAAAGTTGGAAAAAATATTCTGAGTCCTTCCTCCTTCAATATCACTATACTTCAAACGTGCATGTTTCTTCATTAATTTTTTTTAATATCACTTGATGTACATTCTTCTTCAAAACGAAACGAAAGTTAAAGAGGTTGTACGACCCCTTTTTGTAATAGTGGTCCATTTTTGTGAAGACGAATCATCGGCCAGACCAGGAAGTCTATCTTAGACCCGGTCTTTGTGAACTTCCGGAGCATTTTATCATCAACTACCTGTCCACGTACAGCAGTAAAGTCAATGACAACAGGTGGATCTTGTACGCACATCAACCAACACAGCTCTGTACAGCGGTCAATATAAGACTGACAACCGTCCTTCTCCTTACTAAAAACAGTCAACATCACTTTGTTCACGAGCTACAATAAACATTACAAGTAGTTTATTAATGCAACGAAATTACAGAGAAAATTTACTGGGACCAATTTTTCAACTCTAAATACTTGGTAAAATCATACTTGTTTAACATTTTTGACAGACTGTAGGGCTGTTGATTTGCGTAGGTCTTTCAACTTCTTCAACTGGTCGCTGGGTAAATTCGTTGTACCAGTTATCTTTGATAAATAAAATCAAGATTTGATTCATTATACACTTGACTTATTAAAAACTATCGTGACTTATAAGTTTGAATAAAATAAGAAAAGTTAAAATTGAATTGCATGTTTTAAATATTTTACGAAAGCAGGTTGGAGAAGCCCAGTCTCTGTGTGAAATGTGCAAGGAGATTAAGGTTAAAATGATTGAGATGCAATAAGATATATAATGTTTAGCTTACAACTCAATTCAACTGGAAGCCATTCTGACATAATAAAAAAAATAAACGAAAATAATGAACTACGCTTGCATCGTCAAAATAGCATTTTATGTAATCAATTTTTAAAAATTTAATAATTGAATTTGTATCACAATTTTCTGAAGAAGCAGAAATCATTCAATTGATCAGAATGACGAGGCATTACCTTTAGTCTTTCATTGCAAATATCTCCAAATTCAATATGAAAGCCATTTTCAACACTTTCTTTACACTAGTTCCCGTTATGTACATGTATATATAAAAATGCAATAGAACAGACCTCTTTTAATTGGGAGAACTGATCGTCCGAAATCCTGACACACTCATCGAAAATTCTCTGAAAATTTGATTTGTAGAAAATATAAGAAAATGCAAAAGTGAGAGAAAAATGGTGTAACATTGGTCCCCGAAAATAGTACTAAACTTAATTATAAGTTACATGTTACCAATTCTGTCTCTATAATTTGTTCTTTGTGATGCCCATGTCTATAAAACCTGATTTAATTGGGACTTCACTCTAATTATACATTTAATTCATCAGAAAACAAAACGTATCTTGCTGAATTACTATAAACAAACGAGATAGCAGCGTGCGCCATGCACAATTTTCATAAATATCTCACAGACATCCTATAAGATTGTCTTAAAATACATACCTATGTTTAAGATTTTAAAGACATATTAGAGGAATAAAGCACTAAAGCGGATAATTTATGTACATTTGATCATGAATTTTCGCATTTAGAAATTGAACATGACTGAATGTAGCTAGATTCCGTTCTACAACTTGAAAGAAAAAGTAGAAATCGTGTCAACACCAACACTGACGACGTTATACGCCTGGAATTTAGGAAATTCCCGTACTAGACGTTTACGTACACGTATAATATTTCGACTTCTCTATAACATGTAAAACGAAATGATATGTAAATGAGATTGAATTGATTGACTGCTAAGATTACCTTTAATATGCTAAGAAGACACTGAATGCCTTCCGTTTCACCAAATCTTAAATTTTCTTCCAGATTTTCCATGGCGTCTGTCCACTGATCATCATACAACTGACTGAACTTCTCGCCGAGATTGATCGGTCTGTTTTCGTCACTTAAATCAGCTATGCCGGGGTTGTTGTCTCTCAGTTTTTCTCCTGCTACTGAGCTTAACCTAAAGGCATTTAAATTTAGTTTCTTAGATTTACTTTGAACAGATCCTTATCACCTGATTTTGGAGAAGGAAAAAAAAGAAACAAGAAATCTGCAAACCTGTTTAAAGCATGGTCCTTTTCCCTTTTCACTTCTGTATAATCTCTTCTTAGTTGATCCAAACTAGAATTTTAAGTATAAAATACTTGTACATAAAACATAAATTGCTTTACAAAGTTTAAATTCAGAAACATTTAACTATAAAAACAAGAAGTAACCTTGATGATACTCGTTCCAACTCCGATTTAAGATTAGTATTTTCTCGATGAAGTTTCTTTGTACTTTCTTCAGAATCCAATCCCTTGGGTTTCTGCAGATTTTTTATTTCTTTATTTAGGACGGCAATCTGTTCCTGAGCCCTATTCAATTGAGGATGTACTTTACGAAAGAACAAGGGAATAAAAAAAAATACTACAATACACATATTTTGACAATTAAAAAAGCCTCACGGGACCTTGTAAACAAATTAAATAAAATAAGGTTTGAAACTTTTAAAGTTTGTTTTGAGTACATGTAACATTTTTTGTTTTGTTTTAACTACATAATGTGTTTGGTGAAATAAAAAGTATACATGCATATAATTAAATCTAGCTCTGATTCCAAGTAAAACTAGGAGGATTAAAACATTTTTTTGAAAATTGGATGTGCATACAAATTACAAACCCAAAGATTGAATAACAAGAGACAAAATGAATCAATGTATTTGCTATGATTGTAATTGTGACTCAATTCCATTTCAACTCATCCTCTCCTAATCACTAAAATGAAGTTGCATATCTGTGCATCTTAACGTGATACAAACATAAGGCACAAACTTTTTTCGGTACTTTCAATGTAAAAGGTTAAAGAAAAAATTCTATGTATGCAATACATGCATGTCCTTCTTGAGACCACAGGGAGCTGTGATGTAAATTTTTGCAGCAAAAACCGAGAGGCTTTTCAAGAACCATGTATAGCTTGGAAAAGCAACACAAAGAGTGTTTGAACCTCTGAATTCGCAGACCTTTAGCCTTAATATAATGGGAATTTTTTTAAGACTAAAGAGAGAAATAGTTTTAAATTTTATTGAAAAGACCTACCGGGAAAAGGCTTAATAAAAGAATTATCTGAAAATTTAACTTGTGTGTATGAAGTTGGTTTTCAAATTGTGAACCTTTTAAACTTAAAACAAAAGGAGTGTTTTTGGGGTACCTGCTAACTCGAGGGCCTTGAATTGACCAAACCTCAATATACATACCCACGAATACTTCCAATTTGATAAGAAGGATATGGAGATATGGAGATAACGAACAGTATTCAACCTTATAGTCCATAAACAATACAAAATGGGAGCAGAGCAAACACGGACCTCCGCGGGATAAGATGCCATGGAGGAGTGAGCATCCCCTGCTGACCGGTCACACCGCCGTGTGCTCCTTATTTAATTAAGACATAAAATGGCATCACAGCTCTTTAGAATATTTCAAAACATCTATTACTCTGGTCATAATTTGAACAACTTGATTCTACAATCTGTCTGAATGCTCATACACTATATATTTTCATGGCCCATGGTTCTCCTGAAGATTTTTAAAACATGATCTAATTTTTTACTAATTCTGAATTATCTTTCTTTAAAAATTGGCACGGTTATTCATTGAAGAAACCTGAACCCTCCAGTCATTGATACTCTGTTGTACGTTTTGTCAAAATCTATCCAGTGATTCTGAAGAAAACAAACTTTCTAAAAATATTTACAAACGGATACTGGACAGATGGTAAGCTGAGAAGATCAAATAAGCTTTTGAGTTCAAGTGTGCTTTAAAGAATGTAAATTACTTGGCGGTAACTCGATCCAATTCTGTTTTAAGAGAGATGTTTTCTCTCTGAAGTTTCTGTATACTCTCCTCCTTTCCACGCTTTTCTGTTTGTTGAAGATTCCGGATTTCGTTCGACAGGAGGGCAACTTTTTCCTCTGATCTATGGATAAATATCGAAATATAGACAATGAAATACAGTAAAATTCGGTAATACCGAAGTCATTTGGCCCTATTAAATTACATTGCTATCTACGTAATTTGTTATACCCGTATAATGTATTCGTTAATTTATTTAGCTAGGGGTTCGTGATAACTCCGCTTTATCCGTGAATTCGCAATATCCATGTTAGTACTAAACGAGTTTTACTGTATATGGAGATAACGAACAGTTTTCAAGCTCAAAAGACCACAAAACAATATAAATCAAATAAAAGCAGAGCAAACACGGACCTCTAACACAACAGAGGTTGGATCAGGTGTTATAGCCCTGATAAATAGCCAAACGCAAACAAGCAAAAGCAGAACTATTCAAACCTTGCAAGTTTTTCAACCAAAGCCTCTGCTTCTTTTTCCTTCTCTTGAATATGCTTGGACATTCTGTTGACTTTATTATCTATGTTTTGCTTGTCTCTTCGCAGGTCATTACACTCTTTCGACAGTTCATCCAACCTGAGTAGAGAAAAAGAAGTTTCCTTCTGAATGACAATCGTACACTATTATAACAATATTTAGTATTTTATTACTTAATACCACTAGTGCCAGTAAAATTCGTTATTTGAAACAAGACAATGCATTATTAAGACATTTAGTATATATATTTCATTATATAAACCTCATACTAATGCTGCAAGAATATTCATTTTCTAGTAGCAATGTGTGCAAGTTTTATTATTTTATAAGAAATTGTCCTCCAAGATACCTCTCAACTTGTTTGTTAAAACTGTCGATTTCTCTTTCTTTACTCTTTATTTCTCTAAGCAAATCCAGATATTTTTTCTCTGTGTTATCTTTTTCCGTCTTTATTTTATTATATCCAGTTCGAAGCTCTTCCAATCTTTGAATAAAAATGTATACAAATATGTAAATCTGTGTGCCTATGCTTTACCAGAAATACAATCACAAATAAAATTTTGATATTAAAACCTGCAAGCCCTATTCATTTAGTTTTTCATCATAGGATGACTACTTACTCTTCTGTGGAAAAATTTTGTTAATACATTGATATTTTCTTTAATCAATAAGCGAACATGGAGTGGTGGTGATGATCCTTCCCTCATTTATATATTTATGAGAAGTCAGTAAACTAGGCTGGTATATTATTAATATTGTGTTTTAACTTTATAAATATGATGATTTCAGTCAATCAGTTAGTCAGCAAAGGCAGCTCGGTGCAAAACATTTTAGTGTTGCAGACTCTAAAGAGGGCTGGGGGAGGGGGATTGGGGTGTTGTGGCCATTTTTAGAATATATTGAACTCCTTCAGAAGAAGAGCTTCATATGAAGATAAACAAAAATGATCAAATTTTAAAACCAAAGAGCATGTAATTTTTCTTTGCCAAATAATAGTTGACACATTAAGATATCATATCTAAAAGATGAAGTTATATCTGACGCTTATTTTGTTGACCGCCAGCCTCATAAATAATTAAAACTTAAAAGAAAACAAAAACAAATTAAAAATTGTAAAGAGAGGAGCACTTGTTGAAGGAGGAGGTTGTTGGAGGAGGTAGTAAAACAACCTCCATAGAATACAGCCACAGAAGCACTCATGATTAAATGTGACAATAACAGCAAATTGATTCCGAAAATTCCTCAGCATCAAGTTAATTGAAGTAGTGAACTCGTGCATACATTATATTTCATTGCATGCAGAACACATATTAAAGATTTTGCTTGGGAGAGTAATAAAATATAACATTAAGTATACCGTGATTGTAAAGAGGTGATGACGTTATCGTCTTGCTTCCTTTTTTCTTCTGTAAGTAAAACTCTGTTCCTTTCTTCATCAATGGCTACCATAAGAGTTTCATGCTTTGCCTCTGATCTGTTGGATTGTAAACAAAAATAGTATGACATGTTATAACACTACAACAAGCTATTCAAACGTGATAGTATTGAAAATAAAGGTTAATTGAATGTGCCCGTAACTTGCAGTTAAGGTTTTAGCTTAAAGAAGATTTGCAAAATGAAACCTTTTAAGACGTTCCTCTAATGTTATGATTAATGAATTTTTCTCTTTAATTTTGTTTTCCATAGACCTGTAGTTCTCCCCCGTGCTAATTCTTTCTTTTTTGAAGTGATCAAGGTTGTCCTCTGTTTCTATAAGCCTAAAAAAATTAAAGGATATGATATAGTCTGATATTTTACGTTTATTTGATAAATTTTGAATAGTTAATATGCATTTTTGTTTTGAGCTAAATCACCGAAGATGCAAGCAATACATGTTACAGACTAATTCGTTCTTTTTTTCAATAAAGCATTACCAACTTTGATAAGCAATAAGAGTCGTCTCTTCAGGACTGAATACAATTACCTTTCATTTAATTTTTCTAACTGCCTACAAAGAGAATAATTCTCTTTTTCAAGTTTTTCTATATTTCTTTGTTGCTCTTCATTGTTTTCCTTCGCTTTCGTACTTTTTACTTCCTGGTCATCAATCCTTTGAAAGAAATATTAAAGAGATCAAATTGACACGGTGTTTCAAAATACAGTGTTCAATTTAATTTTCATTCTCTGATCTATTGCTTATTTGTGAATAAAACTTTGTACAAATACTTATTTTGATAATTTTCTTTAAATTAAATGACTGACATCTACAAAACCACTATTCAGTACAAGATAATCATAGTGTGATTACTAAAAAGTTTATTTTTAAATCTTTGTCTTACATTTTTTTAAGATCTTTTTTTTATACCTTGACTTTAGCGATATAAGATTTTCGTGCAAGGATGTATTTTCTCTCTTAAGTTTTTCTATATTTTGGCTAGATCTTTCTTCTGTGTCTTCCATATTTTTCATCATTGTGGAAACTTTTTTCTTCGAACTGTAATAAAAGATATTTTAGAAGTAATATATTATGGAATTGTTGAAGTCCTCCTTTGCGATAGATCTTGAAATATTTGCAGGAAAAACCAATACCAAACAAGCATCATCAATGAAAACACAAAAGGGAAGAATATTTTGTAATACATAAACATATGACTTTCTACACATGATACAACAAACTATACAAAATCGAGGCTTTTTTACACCATAGACTAAAACATAGGTAATCAAACATTACGAAGCTCACCTCGACGAATGTTATCAGTTTAAGTAATACAAATCTCACATCATATTTTCTTAATATTTAGTATTGATCCCAACAAAAATATTATTGCAAGTTGTGTTTAACCCCTTACATGGCATATACACATTTCTACGCGTGTAGCGTGAAAAACATGTATAGTGTAAACAAATATTCATAACTTCGTCAATACTGTAGATATTAAGGACTTCAAGTTAAATGGGATTGATCTGTTCCCAAAACTTTAACCCGGTCTCTTGTATGGAAAATATAGGTCAGATCCAACATCCAAAGCAAGTCTGATAGTGTCCATCCCTAGATGCATTTTCCATGGAAGTTTGGTTCAGGTAGGGCTTATACTTACTTGGGAATGAAAATGTAGGTCAGATCCAGCATCCAAAGCAAGTCTGGTAGTGTCCATCCTTAGATGCATCATTCATGCAAGTTTGGTCCAAATAGGGCTTATAGTTACTTGGGAATGAAAATGTAGGTCAGATCCAGCATCCAAAGCCAGTCTGGTAGTGTCCATCCTTAGATACATCATCCATGAAAGTTTGGTCCAAATAGGGCTTATAGTTACTTGGAAATGAAAATATAGGTCAGATCTATCATCCGAAGCAGTCTGGTAGTGTACATCCCTAGATACATCATCCATGAAAGTTTGGTCCAAATAGGGCTTATAGGTACTTGGGAATGAAAATATAGGTCAGATCTATCATCCGAAGCAAGTCTGGTAGTGTCCATCCCTAGATACATCATCCATGCAAGTTTAGTCCAAATAGGGCTTATAGTTACTTGGGAATGAAAATGTAGGTCAGATTCAGCATCCGAAGGAAGTCTGGTAGTGTACATCCTTAGATGCATCATCCATGCAAGTTTGGTCCGAATAGGACTTATATTTCCTGTGGAATGGACCTGCTCCAAAAACTTTAACCTGGTCACTCATCTTAAAAATGTAGGTCAGATCGAGCATCTGAAGCAAATATGGTAGTGTACATCCCTAGATGCATCATCCATTCAAGTTTGGTCCGGGTAGGGCTTATAGTTCCTTGGGAATGGACCTGCTTCAAAACTTTAACCTGGTCACTCATCTAGAAAATGTAGGTCTGACAGATCCAGCATCCGAAGCAACTCTGAAAGTGTGCATCCCTAGATGCATCATCCATGTTTGGTTCAGGTAGGGCTTATAATTACTTGGGAATGGACTTGCTCTTAAAACTTTAACCTGGGACGCCGACGCCGACGCCAACGCCGAGGGTATAGCATAAGCTCATCTCGACTTTGTCGAGGTGAGCTAAAATCATTCATTACTACAAGTGTGGAATAGTGAAATTCCACCGAAGGGACAATGACAGTGGAACAATTTGAATCAGAGGTTATATTTTGTAAAGCATGCGTTTTAATTTGTTGATTATCGTTCACTTCCTCTCATGCGGTATCTTTTGCCTATTTTTGTATATAGCTTTATAGTCGAAAAGTGTCGAGAACTATTAGAATTTATAAAAAATAATTAACCATAAACTCTTACTTCCACAAATTATATTTCATCCCAGCCGGTTCTTGTATATAATTAAACGTTACAAACTATTTAATCTACAGATTTTCTCTGCAAAAGACTGATGACACTCTGAAGGTTTCTTTTACATCGATATCACTGATGCAATTTAAAGTATGCCTTTGCATTTAAAGCTACATCCAAGAATTATACGATTCCAAATTTTTTTGTGGAATACCTGTACACAAAAGAGATAAAACGAACCTTTCAAGTTGTTTTGTAAGGTTTTCTATTTCTTTATCTTTAGTTGACAAAGCTGATTTCCATTCTCGCTGTTGCTGTTCCACGTTGTCTTTTTCTTGTGACCTTTCCAAGTTTCTTTCTTTTGTAAGAATTTGTTCTTTATATCTCTCCTCCTTTATTGTTTTTAACTGCTCGTTCGTTCTAATATATGAAACAAAATCAACATTACAGCGTTAGAGATAATGAGTTGGCGGTTTTTATTTTTTAATAATTGAATCATCTTTGATGATAGACGATAAAAGTATTTGCAGAAACAGAAAATAACAGGTATCAATAATTGAAAGCAGAGTAAGTTTGGAATTTACATAATTCACATACCTAATAAGCTGCATTGTAAGGTTTTCTATTTCTTTGTCTTTAGTTGACAAAGCCGATTTCCACTCCCGCTGTAGCTGTTCTACTTTGTCTTTTTCATTGGACATTTCCATATTCTTTTCTTCTGCTAGTATTTGTTCGTAATTTCTCTCCTGCTTTAGTCCTTTCAATTGTTCATTGGTTCTTATGCATAGAAATTAAGATAAAACCTGAGATTTTTTGTGGAATGTGTACATGTCTTTACAGCATAAATGTTGTTATTTCTATGGTACTGTAAATCACTTTTTATTCGCGAGAACTTTATTTTCCCGTAATTACGCGAGACAGTGTGCTCGCGAAAATAAACTTCTCGCGTATAAAAGTATTCCTTAAGATTATATAGAGCAATAACCACAATTCGTGAAAATTTTGTCTCGCTTATCAAGAGTCAATGACTATCTCGCGAAAATAAGGTGTCGCGAAAATTTAGTGATCTACAGTATTAGCAAGTATTTACTAAGGGAAGGATATGGAAATTACGAACAGTATTCAATATCAAAGTCTATAAAACAATACGAAATAGGAGCAGAGCAAACACGGACATCCGAAACATCAGAGGTGGGATCAGGTGCCGTAGAGGAGTGAGTATCACCTGCTGACCGGTCACACCCGCCGTGTGATCCTTGCCATGATCGAGAAATAACGGGAAAATCCGTAGTCAATTCAATATATAAATAATGGACTAACAACAAGTATCAAAAACGTCAGTCAGCATTCGACTTTAATGATAAATTTGCTGACAAGGTCATTGTATCGACCGTAGAACTTACGATGTTATGTAAAAACGAGACAGCTGATATTCTTGTTTCATCAATTTGCTTGGCCCCGTGGGGATCCGGGCTAGAATAGGTCCTCAGTACCCCTTGTTTGTCGTTAAAGGCGACTAAATGGGCGGTCCTTCGGATGAGACCGTATAAACCGAGGCCCCATGTCACAGCAGGTGTGGCACGATAAAGATCCCTCCATGCTCAAAGGCCGTAAGTGCCGAGCATAGGACTAAATTTGCAGCCCTTCACCGGCAATGGTGACGTCTCCATATCAGTGAAATATTCTGGAGAGGGACGTTAAACAGTATAGAATCAATCAATCAATCAATTTGCTTGCCAATAATTTACCACGTTTTAGAAATTGTTCATACGTAGAGCAACTAGAAGACTAAACGACTTAGACAATACAAATACAAAGTTGTGATATATTTCTAATTCCTAAAATTTCCAAAAAGAAAATCGACAAGAAGCAAATAAATAAATATCAAATAAATAATCTAATGACTTCAAATTCTACCTTTTAAGATCATTTTTGACTTGTTTCAACTCATTCTCTAAGAAATGTATTGTCTGTTCCTTTTCCTTTATTTTTGTCTCTGCATCTCTAAATTTTTCCTCGTTTCTTGCAAGCGATTCTGATAAAGTTTTCATCCTAAAATTTTTAAGATTTACTTAATCACATCTTTAATGTTCTAAGTTCTACTGCTAAAATCATGAACTTCTTGTCCAGATGATTTTTTTTTCAAAATTCATTCTGTTTTTAGTAGACGTGTAAATCATCAAATTTACAATGTTTATCCTTGCTTGTTATTCTTTAAATCTGTTTATTTTTACGCTCTAAAGCGTATTTAAGGTATGTCACTCGTGAAATTTGCTAAATCAGGGATTTATTGAGAAGAATATTTTGGATAAGTACTCATAAAGAGTTACTCAAAATCGCAGAGAAAACCTTTGGTCAGTGTTCATCTTACTGATCTACGGTACAATGAAGTTGACCTTTTTGCACTTAAAATTTAACTCTTTGGTTAATTACTTAAACCTTAATTATACTTTATCAGATGTAACCATGGCAAAAAATTTGATCTTATTTTACGATAAATATTTTGAATAATATTTATAATTGAAAAAATCCTGCAAATTAATGCACGTAAATTATTGTGTGACCTTTTTGCACTAAAAAGTAACATATTTTGGGGGGTTTAAAAACTAAATAGGCAATAAAACATTTTCTTAAATCAAGCTTTTTACGACTTAAGTGCTGATCAGTCACAAGTATCGAGTCTTTAAAATAATGAAAGAAAAAGTTGGAGTCAGTGATGTTAATTTTGAAATATTGGGCAAAATATGTGATTTTCAGGCAAAAATGGTGTAAATTTTACATTGACTTATTTGACATATCTTCATTTTTTGACAAAGTTTGTTGAAAGAAGGTGCATGTAAAACTTGTTCTAAAAATATAGATTAAGACCTATATTAAATATTCCTTTGCAATATCATAATGGAAAATATTCTCCGAGTAAAAGTATGTGAGGCTTAAGTTCAAAGATATTAAATTTAATAAATATGCAGATTGCTGAATTATCTGCTAAATATCCTTCCACTACAAAAAATAGTCCCTCACAATCTTGCTTCTTTGTAGCTTTTTGAGCCGTTTTTTCGTCGAATGTTAAAACTTTAACAATGTTGAAATTAAATATGTTATAAAAATTGAATTTTGATAAATAGTTTTGAAGTAAGAGGTTCTGCGTGAACTTTTCCAAAAAGCTGACGAGTGACCTACCTTAATACATGTGTGTAAAAAATATTTTCAATCCAACAATAAAAACCGTTTTGATGAAAATATTAAAATAAATATTTTACACGTTAAACCAATACTATTAAGCCATGTATACTTCTGCATACGCTCTTGATTTTCCATGGCGTCATTCATTTGAAAAAATAATAATCTTGCTTCTGTTCTTAAATATTTATCCTCGATTTTAGCCTTCACATGAGAGATATTACGATTTGCTATTTCTAATGTATTACGCACTAATAAAATGTAAAATAAATTACTTCCATAAGATTTGATCATATGAATTAATTACATTTAACATTATTTTGAAAATAATTTGTATTCAACTGTTAGTATACATACCTAGCAAGTTGCTTTGTAAGGTTTTCTATTTCTTTTTCTTTAGTTGACAAAGCCGATTCCAATTCACGTTGTTGCTTTTCTACTTTGACTTTTTCTTTGGATATTTCCAGGGTCTTTTCTTTTGTAAGCAAATTTTTCTCCTGCTTAGTTTGTGCCAATTGCTCGTTTGTTCTAATATATGAAAAGAATAACATTCACAATCCAAAAGAGATTGACTCTACAGTTACTGTATTGAAATTAATCTTTGTTAAATTATCTTTTTACGTTCGACTTAAGATAACTTATACTGTACATACCTATCAAGTTGCTTTGTAAGGTCCTCTATTACTTTATCTTTAGTTGACAAATCTGTTAACCACTCCCTCTGCTGCTGGTCTACTTTGAATTTTTCTCTTGACATTTCCAGGGTTGTTAGCATTTGTACATCATTTCTCTCTTTCTTACTTTTTTCCAATTGCTCCTTTGTTCTAGTAAACGTAAAAATCAAATTAAAGCTTAAAGAGATTGAATTTATAGCTTTGAACTTGATTTTTTATGTTCAACTGTATTAGTATTTGTAGATAAACGAATTGCAAATATATATAACAGGTTTCAATAATTGCACGTTTGTTTTTGAGTTTACATTACATTCATACCTAACAAGTTGCTTTGTAAGGTCCTCTATTTCTTTATCTTTAGTTGACAAAGCTGATTTCCACTCCCACTGTTGTTGTTCATATTTTTCTATTTCTCTGGACATTTCCAGGGTCTTCTCTTCTTTTAGCATTTGTTCATAATTTCTCTCTTTCTTTATTGCTTCCGATTGTTCGTTTGTTCTAATGCATAAGAATTATACCAAACCTTAAGTTTTCTACAGACTATTTATTATCAAAGTAAATTTTGTCATCTCTGTAGATTTCATTTCAACTTCGTTGTCATAATTAAGTGTTGAAACTACCCTGTTCTTTCTTTTAAGGTTCATAAACCCTCTGCTAACTCATATAAATTTTTTCTTTACTTTTATGATTTTCCAAAGGAAATGTACATGCTGAATAAAATACAAACAATTATAGCATGGCTTGCGGGGCAAAATTTGACAAAAAAAGGCACTTAAACTTTACAAATTTATAAGGGAATAATAGATATTTGTGTCATTAAGAGTTATCTCTCTTATCAGAGTATCAATGTACCTTAAATGTATGATTTATTTTCAGCACTTCCTTACAGTATGAGCAAACAATTAAGAAATGAATTTAATTTTTGAGGATTCATGAGGTTATGAACTACGACGCTTCACGCCGGCATATTTCATGAAGCGCGTTAGCGCTTCATGATAAATATGCCGCCGTGAAGCGTTGTAGTTCATATTCCTCATGAATCTTTAAAAATTAAATTCATTTCTTATATTTACATAATTTTTCTGATGACTTGACATAGATTTACGCCGTTCAACTGACATTTTTAAAACAAAATAGTGTGCACTATATTTTTTGACTTTTTGACATCAAGAGCGGTATTATGACGTAACAATGGAGAAATTCATGCTTATTCGTGGTACATACCTAATGTAGTTCATGAGAAAATATACTGCATTTTTATTTTGTAAAGAATCATTGGGGAAATTTATTGTAAATGTAAATATCTAGATTTGAACCAATGTCGAAGGGGATACAAGGATAAAGTGTCGATATAAATTTTTAACTCCTACAAATTGCAAAAAATCTTGTCAGCCGGAAAGCCAGAAGCAAAGAGGTATACATTTCATCAATGATCCAATAACTTCAAACTCTACCTTTTTAGATCATATTTGACTTGCTTCAACTCATCTTCTATGAGATGTATTGTCTGCTCTTTTTCTTTTATTTTTCTCTCCGCATCTCTAACACTTTCCTCGTTTCCTGCCAGCAATTCATTTAAAGTTTGCATCCTAGAATTTAAAATAATAATTTTTATTTACCACACAATAAAATAGAAACATCTTCTATTAAGTAGAAATCATTCAATTCCTTTCAATTTTTTTCCGTATCAAATTCATTTCATTTTGAGTAGATCGCAGGCATAATTAGATTCAAAATGCGGATTTGTTCGACGATAGATAAGACTAAAGATAAATTATGTTTATTTTACATTTTTATTAGAGATATTGCTAATTATGTCTTTTGATGCATTAAACCTGAATAAAATGTAGAAAAAGTACATGCAAAGAATATGACAGAGTACATGTACTTAACATTTTATATGTGAATATTTCTAAAAGATGTAACTAATTCTACAAGTAGCTCTTCAATTAATCATCTTCTAATGGTACTTTAGTTTTATTGCATGGAATATTTTTTGATTAAATTTGATGTAAAATGACAAATAATAAATACATAAAATATAAAGGAAAATGATACGTTTTCTTTGGTGTTTATAATTAAGATATGAGACATACTTTGTATCATTTTCTATATAATTCAATATAAAACTTTGCGATGTCAAAATCTTCGAAATTTTCTCACTTTGCATGGCCAACATTATTCAGGTTATGTCTATGAGAAATATTGCTGATGTTATTTATCCTAAAAATGCATGAGATCTACATTTTTTTATTAGTACTTGTATTATGTTTTATGTGAATCTCTAATTATATGCTGTAATTTATTTACTCAGGACTTTTCAATTTTTTGCATTGACACTAAGATTTGACGTTATATGGCGATGGACACATCGCTCCCTATAGATATTAAATATGGAGGGTTGTCTACGTCAAAACTTCACCTTGCAAGCTCACTTTTAACATGCTTCAACTTATCCTCCATGGACCGTATATAATGTTCTTTTTTAGTTTCAACTACTGATGCTTTAATTTCTTTTTTCTGTTTCCAATCTTTTTATCACAATATTCAATCTAAAATATCCATTTACATGTACAAAGAAAGTCCTAAATGTACTTTATTGCTTGCAAACTACTTGATAATAATAATTTATGCGAAACAAGCAAATTCAAAGAATTGTTATCCCCCGCTTTCCGTGTCTTTGTGAAAGAGATGTCATTTTTTACGGCAAATGGTGTCATATTTGAGCACCCTTTCATATGCCATTTAGAGGTTATTACCAAAGTTGAATTCTCTTTAAAATTAGGTCAATCATGAAGGACAAGGGTCAGAAATCCTAGCATGCTTGGAAATAACTTGTCACAGGAAATACACATGTTTTGTTTTGAACATATTTTATTGACGAAAGTCAAAGGGATCAGACACAAGTTCTAGCAACTGAGGTAGTCCTCTTAGGTAGTGAATACAGATGTCAAATATGAAAGAGCTATATTTACTCAATCAAAATTATGTGGGAAATTAACGTTTTTTTTTTTTAAAATAGGTCTAATTTCAAGGACAAGGTCACGAAATAAAAAAAAAAACACAGTTTCTGAAAGCGGCTTGTCAGATGCAATACACATGTTTAATATGAAAGTCCTAGGTCTTCTTTTTCAAAAGTCATGAGCAAGGTTTTGAAAAGAGGCCATTTTTAAGCTCAAGGTCACGAGATCAAAAATCAAAGTGTATTTAGAAAAGTCTGGTCACAGATTATACATAATTTAAAACTGCATATTTGGGCAGTGATTTCTGAAAAGGACTAAAACCTTATTGTTGTTCCGGTGCAATTTTTCGAAAAATCCCATATTGTTCATTTTAAATACTTAAACACCAATAAACTTTCTTTTTTGAACACATGGTGAACATTTGTTACTGTTTTGTCCGATACAGGTACGGTGATGTTAAAATCATTATGAAATACACCACCTTTATGTGCAATTACGATGTTGAAAGTATTTCATCAATTTGTACTAGTTTCTAAAGTTTTTGAAATGCTTTCAATAATAAACTAGTGCTAATTGTAACGGGGACCGTTACAGATGTTCCCCAAACGCCCCCCCCCCTTAAATGACTAAAAATCCCAGCTTATTTTAGGTTCCCTTATAGTAAAAGGAGTGAATCTTTAAAAAAAAGTCTACTAGTATTTTGAAATAAGATTACTATAATTGTTTGTTCCTAAGTATGATTGCAAACACATTTAATTTGTAAAATATAAATACATGTACATGTACAAGAAGCACTTTGAGAGATTCCCACTTTGCTGGTGAAAAAGTACCCTAGTGTCTTTGAAAACAATAAGTTGGGGGAATTGGAGGGGTTAATATATATGTTGTCATATAAAACTTGATTCCCTGTTACATACCCACGCTAATTTGGAAGCTTATCTATATTACATGAAAATGAGTTGTTTATTAGTGTGACTTAATATTGCCCTCAAAATCTTGAAAAATTGTTTTAAAAAAATAAACATTATGATTTTAGCATAAAATATTTTCCCAGTACACATACATGTACATGTAATATTACTGTTTAAAACTTCATTTAAATATTTCTAATACTTTTCAGACCAAAACCTGTTTATTTTCCAACATTTTTTTCAAAAAAATCGATAAATTTGGAGACATGATAGATCCTCACGATAATTGCCTGGCAACATGCCTTGGTGGAAAGAAAGACCCTCTGACCAATCGTTGACGTTTTAATCAAAATATTCAGAATTTGGCTACATTCGAGGATCGGAAAGTTTGAAGGACATCTTAAACATCTTTCTAGTCCAAATTCAAGAAGTAAATATGAAAAATAGTAAGTAAACTTTGTTTTCAATACAATCTTTTGAAAGGAAAGAACTTATTTTCTCAATAAAATAAACCTTTTTGATTCATTTTATTAATTCTTAACATGCCAGATTCTGATTTTAAATCCCTATTTTGAATATTAGGTTGTTATAATTATATATCTGAAACTTACCTTTTTTAATTAGATTATTTTTTTTATTCTAAGCGACATGATCAATAATTTTCCTCCAAAATGTAATCTAAGAACTTTTTAAAACATCTTCTTAGTCGTTCTTAGTCGTTAAATCAAGTTAATCAAAACAGGCTGAAGTGTAACGCATAAAAAAAAATCTACCTGCCTAACTTTAATTGACAAATAACCCTAAAAAGGTTTTAACTTAGTTTGGTGAACAGTTTCTGAGAACACTTCCGGACAAAAAAGTACCGGAGAAGAAATAAGAAGAAAAAAGAATAATAATAATAATAATAATAATAAGAAACAGAGTAAAAACAATATGTTCCCAAACTCCGTTTGGGGAACATAACTAGTGCTAATTGTAACGGGGACCGTTACAGATGTTCCCCAAACGCTCCACAACTCCCTGCCATATCCCCTGTAAGCTTCATTAAATAGGACAAACTCTATGCATTTGAAACTTTAATAAACGTTAACCCAGAAGTGTACCAAGTTCATTCAAATTTTAGCATTGCACGCATGCGCGTGTGAATGCATGTGCGTAATAAAAATATCATATTGTCTACAGAATCTATATATTTTAATATACTAAATATTAAAGTATTTAATCCAAAAGTATTAAAAATACGCTCATTCAAGTGTATTTTTTATTTTACTCATTTCACGTGCACGCACGTGCATACATGAGCATGGTGACCATACTTTCTTGTAGAAGTTCATTATATCTATCTATATTCTAAATCCCATCCCGTTTGGTTGAAAACCAAGGGAGTTATAGCTGTTTAAAGTTTCAGCCAATCAGATTGCAGCACATGTACACGTACGTGTATGCATGTGCATGGTGACCATACCTTCTTGTAGAGGTCCATTATATCTATCTATGTTCCAAATCCCATCCTGTTGAAAATAAAGGGAGTTATAGCTATTTAAACTTTAAGCCAATCAGATTGCAGCGCACGTGTATGCACGTGTTTTCATGATAATTGCTTTATAACATGTTGTAGGATATTCTAATGTATGGCTATGTTCAAAATTTCAAGGGATTTCGTCAAAAAACAAGAAAGATATAGAGACTTTAGTTTCAGCCAATCAGAGCGAAGTGCACGTGCATGCGCGTGAGATCTTGCGATTTTGACCATGTCATATTGTCTATGCTACTAATATATCCTTATATTATGAGTTTCAAAGCATTTCATGAAAAATGTAAAAAGTTACACCTATATCAATTAAATCGGTCAGTTCACATGTTGCACGTGCACGCTCTTGCAAGCACGTGCGCGCAAAATGACCTTCGTTCCGCAAATCTACATAACATGCCTACTAACCCTAAAAAGGTTTTACCTAAGTCGGATGTGTAGTTTACAAGATCACTCCCGGACAAATAAGTACCCAGGAAGAAGAAAAATAATAACTAGATCTTTTTGTCGTCCAACAAAAACGGAGGGCTTTTCGACACCTTGAAAAGAAGAATCTTAAATTAAATATTAAAAAAAACCTCAAATAATACAATATCGCAAAAGTTATTTTGAGATCAATAGTGAAATGAAAACATAGCGATTCTCCTTGTCCACCAGTGTCTACTCAAACAAACATAACTCTTTCATAAATATTTAAAACATACGAAAATGAACGGTTTTTCAATCCACTAAAACTCATATAAGGGGTCAAAAAGTGACCCCACGGCCAATAATTTTTAAACTGCACTCTTTATGTTTAGTGCAAAACCAAAATTAGTTTGGGTATTGGTTGAGAAATAAAAAAGTTACAGAGAAAAAGCTGTTTTCTGTACTGACCCCTAAAGTCCCTTCTATTTAAGGGATTTTTCTTTTCATGACCTTCCCAACTGGAGACAATGATAGAGTTATTAGTCATGTGAAATATCACAAGAATTGCTTACTTCCCTTTTGTGAGTAAAAACAATATGTTCCCCAACTTCGTTTGGGGAACATAATAAGAAACAGAGTAAAAACAATATGTTCCCCAACTTCGTTTGGGGAACATAATTATGGGAAAATTTGGGAAAATCATTGGAAAAGGAATCTTTTAATGGCAACATAAAAAACAATTTTAAACTTTACTTACTTTTGAAGCTTTCTTTTGTCATCTGCATTTATTTCTATTTGAGATGATAATTTTTCTTCCATTTTTGAATATTCCTCCATGACTCGAGTATTCTTATCAAGAAGATTCTGACTTGTCTTTTCCAGAGTTATTATTCTTAAAAAAGTTCAATGCTTGTTATATGACAGAAAATCCAATATTTAATGCATAACCTGATTGTAAAAACAAAATGTGATAAAACAATTAGCAGGGATTCCTCCGTTGCACATTTATCATATTATGATTAACACTAGTACATAATTGGATTAAATGCATCAATGAAATCTGAAAAAAAAAATGGTATTAAATTTTTATTTAATGATTCAGAGTATATGAAAATGATAAAAAGGGACTCTACTTCATATCTTCATTTAAAGTGAATTCACTCACTTCTTTATTGGTTTTTTTTTTTTTACAACATAATTATTTGAGAAAAAAATCAAATGAAACCGAAACCCAGCTGGAAAAGGCTTAATGAAAGAATATTTATGTGGAATGACATTGAAGGGAACGTCTACGGGAAGCACTTTTTTTTAATTCTTATCCATAATATTATACATATTATGTCAAACGCTAACTTGAATTTTTTTAATCTACTTATGTTTATTTTTTTTTTAGATTTAAGAAGTCGATTTGTGTCACTAATTTGAATATCCACAGCCATCAGGTCGGCATTCCGACAATGAAAAATATTTTTAATATCTGAAAAATCTATTTGATTATATATGTACTGTATAAGAAATATCTATTTCAAAAGACTTTTTGATTTTAAACGTCCAGACACAAGGAAGAAATGATAATAATTACGTGTAACTAATTTGCTTCTTGTCATTTTCATGATTCTTATCTTTGATTTTTTTTACTCTGCAAACACTGAAAATATCATTTTCATCAAGGATATATCACCATACAATGTAAATGTTCTTTTTTTACTGTAATAACAATTTTGTATCTCTTGAATTATTTTCTGTATTATTTCATTCACCTTTCTCTCAATGATTTGCACTCCTTTCCCATATTCCCATTTTCACGCTGAAGTTTAAGTAGTTCTTCTGATCTTTTTCTCGATTCCAAATTTGCCTGTTCTTCTCTTCTCTTTCCCCTTAAATGGCAAATATGGCACATACACATAATATATGTTTTTTAATTTATAGATTAATACTATGCCTGAATTTTTTTAAGTTCTGTTCATCATTTCTATATTGATTCAATTTTTTCTCACTTCTGAATTTCCCCCTCCAAATTAAAAACAATCTGTTTTTCATTTTGAAGTTCTCTTTGTAAGCAAACCAATTCCTCCTCTATTAAAGTAGTAGCTCTCGTCACTTCATCCTTTCTATTTAAATAAAAATGAAAAAAAACAATAGTTAGAGAAGTATCAAGCCTTCGGGATAATTGTTCTCAAAATTAAAACCCAAAAGCAGGCAATACATATATATGTATACACTTAGTTCAATGGGAGAGATGAAATAAAATTTGATTCTAAATAAAAATTAAGATAATGAACAGTCACGTAACATTTTATAGACAAGAGGCCCATGGGCCTTATAGGTCAACTGAGCATCAAGGGACAAGTTTCCAATGATTGAATTTGGTTCATGTTATAAAGTTGACCTATTGTCATTCACAATTTTCAAAGAGGCACCGCTTAGCAACTGCAAATGTTAGTTACTAAATACCCATAGCCATGATAGAGGAGCAAAAAATACATTTCAACTAATCACTAATATTCAGAAATAATCAGTAGTACCCCTACCACCCATGGACCCCTGAGCCTAGGTCCACACATTTCACAATTTTGAAAAAGGCACCCTTCCTTATCAAAAATGTTCGATTGATACCAAGGAGCAGGTTTGAGAAAATTCATTTTTCAGTATATAAGTAGAGCCCCATCTACGGTACCCCTGACTCCGGGGCCTTCAAATTCACAATTCTGGAAGAAAGACCCTTGCTCATCATAGCTATTAAGGTAGTTCCTCTTCTTAATACCCAGGAGCAGAAAAGAAGATTTACAAAGATTTAATGTATTTTCACTATACAATTAATAGAGCCCCGCCCTAACACCAGAATCCCAGATCCTGGAGCCACAAATTTCACTAATTTTGAAGACGCAGTCTTGCTCACAATAACTATGTACTTAGTTAGTTTATTTAATACCCAGGAGAAGAAAAGAAGATATATATATCCCTGCCTAAGCACTAGAGCCCCAGATTCTTGGTCCGTGAATTGAAGAGGTATTCTTGCTCACCATAACTATGTACTTAGTTTATTTAATACCCAGGAGCAGAAAAGAAGATTTTCAAAGATTAATTGATGCATTTAACAATGAAATCCATATAACCCCGCCCTAGCACTAGAACCCCTGACCCTGGGAACACGAATATCACATTTTTGGTAGAGGATCCAATGCTCATTAAATTCATGCCAACACTTTGACTGCTTGATGTCCAGTAGTAAAGATGAAGTTTTTTAAAGATTGCATTCTGATTTTAGTGGTTTTGGACCCAAACCTAAGGCCCCAGGGGGGCAGGGACTGTGAAATTAACAAATTTAGTTCCCCTTTACCCATTGATGTCATTTGCTAAAATTGGTTCAGCGATTTCAGAGAAGAAGCTGAAAATGTTCAAATGTTAACACACGACACACGACGACGGATGAAAACGGAGTGACTCAGTTGACCTAAAAATATTGTATAACATTTTAATCGTCTAATATTGAGACAAAACCCAAAACCCCTTATAGAAATTCTCCAAAGCAATCAATTCAGTTTTTTCATTTATTCCAAAAGCTGTCCTTTTAAAACATAAAAACATTTGGGATCGAAAATGAAAAGACCAGCTACTGCTGACAATAATATGCCAACAATATTAGGCATAATACTTCACGTACTGTAGAATCTGCTGTGCATGTAAACCAGCCGCATTTTTGGACTTTTCTTCTTGTAATCTACATTGATGAATTAAACGAAATTGTTGATCTCTGTTAGAAACATTAATCTTGACCTTCAATATTATCACAATCTAGTTTTAAATACTTCAAAATATACAAATAAATAAAATTTGCATTACAATTTCCTTTTCATTCAGCAATATTCTAAACATTACAGTCTAGATAATTCCAATATTATACAATTGTGAAAAACATTACTTGATTACTTTTAAGATTGCTAAAACTAATAAAACTTTAATTTGAGAACCATTTATGAGGTACCTGCTATTCACACTATCAAATTCATTGTGGAGCATCACATAATCTCTTTTAGAACTCTCCAACTGAGCTGCGAGATCCGAAATCCTTTCTTGGACATCGGATAACCTAAAATGTTTTGAAGTTTTTACTGATTTTAGTTTACATATACACACCCACAATAAGATTGTGCTGTATAAACTGATATGGTATCTAAATGAAATCAAAAGTTTTTTATCTTTTCCTACTTTACAGAGAGATAAAAAGTGCTAAATGCGCGCATATTGTAAAGAATATAATGTAAATAGAAGTCCCTTTCTACATGTAGTGAAGAAATTATGATGTACCTGTTATATTCACTCTGAAGAACCTTGTATTCTGCCTTCTTCCTCTGTAATTCACTTCTGAACCACTCAGTATCTTTTCCTTGATCTTTCAATCTTCATGGGAAAAAGTGAAAAACAATGAAAGTGTCAAGTTAAAGAAATACTGTTCATAAGGAATGTATCTTCCACACAATGGGGATACTTTATAAAAAGCTTTATTGCGGAGGATAAATGTCTTATTTAGTCGAACTAAATTCAAGTTTTATTTTTAAGATTGATGTCACCTTTAACCTATATTCTAACAAAGAATAGTTATTCCCACATGTAATTTATTGTCTAGAATTATATTCTCCTTTTAAATCTGTGTAAACAAATATTACTGTAAACTTGTCCCAAAAATATTTTTCATATACATGTGTACTCTTTATTTCTATGATCACTTTGGATCCGTATGACAAAAATACCTATTGATTTCACTCTTGAGACGTGCATTTTCCGCGTCAATGTTCTGCAATTCCCTTTTGCTTTCTTCTTGTTCATCTTTAAGTCTGTAAAACAATTCAAATCTTTAACACATGCAAATAAAGAACATGGTATAGTTCAAAACAAATCCAGATTTGATATTTACTAATATACGGAACTTCGGAAGTTAAGTAAAATAGTTTTTTTTCTGAATGGTGCTCCTTCATGCCATAATCTTTCCTGATTGATTTATCCCATTCATAAATTCAAATCAAACTCTTGCAGTTAATAATTATTTGAACAAGCAAGATTCAGTACAGTAAATGTATAAGTTGTTCTGAACCAAAAAGGGGGTATGGTTTTAACAAATTTAAATCTACCTAAACATGAATATGCACTTAATAAGGATGATAACATTTTTTTTTACTATATCTACTTTTCCCTATAAGTTTGAACTTTTATTATGGCCCCACCCTACCCCTCCCAAGCTCCTTGAAGTCATGATTTTAACAAAAATGCATTTACAATTTACTAGTATCTGAGGATGCTTTCATAAAAAAAACATTTCCAATCATGACTTTGCTATTCTTGAGCATGTTGAGAAGATCTTTCCTATATTGTAATATTCATTACTTTATTAGACAAAGGGGGGTAGATTTCATCTGTAAAAGTTCAAATTCAAGTTATTGTACATGTATTTATTGGTATATTCCATGAATCATGCCATGTTTGTTTTGGTTATAGATTTAACATTATGTTGGTCCCACATGGTTTCTGTTATATGCTTATGTATTTTGATTATTATTTACCTGACAAGGCTATGTACTTAAATTGTTTAAGATTTTATTGTCAATGAATATAAGAATCTACTTACAGGAGTTTCAGTGATGTTATTTAGAAATTTACATTGTATTTATTATGACATGACATCTACTGTAAGTGCATGATAGTTCTTTGTTAAGAATAGTTCAATTCTTTTTTTTCCCTTGATTTATTAAGTAAGTAATGCATTCATTTGATTGTGTATAGAGAATTTATAGTTAATAGGATAATTTGGTAATGTATGATTGCTTATAATTGTTAGGATTATAATAATTCATGCCTGTCAGGATTGTCAGGAATATGAAGCATTTTGATTGGTTAGTTTCTAGATGCAAAAGCTATATAAGTGAGGCAACTTCTCACTTTTGTCAGATAGCTCCACTGAGCACTTGACTATTGTTATCTTATTAGGTATGATGAGTTCTGAAAACCAAGATCATAATTTTTATAAAGACAAGTTCTAATTATTATTCAGCATAAAGATTGTTTTCATAACTTGGCAACCCAGAATCCTGACATTTTATAAATTCCTGACACTCAAAATTCCTGACACCCAGATTTCCTGACACCCAGAATTCCTGACACTCAGAATTCCTGACACCCAGATTTCCTGACAATAATTCCTGACAGGTGAAATACTGACAATCTCTTATAATGTAAATTATTATTAATCTCCACATTTTTTTACTCCTGATACAGCACTCTTTGTTATAAGAGTTATTCCCCTTTAAATCCCATTTGGCTATAGATACCTAGAACTTATACTGAGCTATCTCCCACCACTCATGAGACCCTAGCAAAATGTGTGTTTGTTGATAAAGGGACCAACACAGTTTTGTGCATCAAATGTTGACTTGTTTATATTATGTTTGCGATGAAATTAATAAACAGTTATAAAGAACATATGGAGTTCCTGTGTGAAACATCTACGGTGGAAATTAAGATATATTGAGGCCAGCCTGTTACAATATATTCCAATGTAAAACTTTGATCGGCCAAAGTGGCCCCACCCTTGCCCCGGGGTCATGATTTGAACAAACTTGAATCTACACTATCTGAGGATGATTCCACATGAGTTTCATCTTTCCTGACGCAGTTGATTTTGAGAGGAAGATTTTTTTTTTTTAAAAATGCCATTAATTTTTAAATTCCCGTGGCCCTCCATTTGAACAAACATGAATCCCTTTTACCCAGGGATACTTTGTAGCAAGTTTAGTTGAAACTGGTCGAATGGTTCTTGAGAAGAAGAAAATGTTTACAACTACGACGACAGACAACTTACAAATTTTGATCAGAAAAGCTCACTTGAGCCTTCGGCTCAGGTGAGCTAAAAATGAAAAACGCCGAGGTGATGGCAGTATAGTATCTTACAGCGCCGTGATAACGCGACGAGATTTCCACTGAACGCGATGGGGTCGCGTAGGGTATTCTAGAACGTCGAGGGACAGCGATGCACAAAGTACATGCCGTGTGATCGCGGTCTGATAAGAACAGCAATAGAAACGTAGTATGATCGGCGTGGCAGCGCGGTGACATCTCCAATAGCGCAGTGGGATCTTCGTAAGAACGCCGGGAAGACGCACATGATCGCAGCATCAACGCAGTGATAGTAGACCGCGCATCCAAGGAGACCTCATAGAGACGTCACGGAGTCCTTGGAGATGTCACTGCGTTTCTATCGTGCTTTTACGGCGCTTGTGATGAGATAGCCTTGTCATTTTTTTGATTTGTTTGCGATTACACAAGGACAACTCAGAGTTGTCGCTGCGATCGTTGCGATCCCTTGGCTTTTCTACAGCGTCCGTTGGCGATTACAATGAGATTTCCTTTTATATTTGATCAGCAGTAATTTAACGTATATGTTGCACTAGGAGCACTAAGTAAAATAGGGAAGAAAAAATTACACCAGAACGTGTTCTGTGGTTTCAGCTGAGATGCAGTGGAATAACTTAAAGGATGTATTCGCTTTAACAAAAGAATTGACCTATAAGAGAGAACGATTTCCTGGAAAAAACGACATCTTTATTTGTTATTTTCTACCGTATATATGTCTAAATTTTTCAAATTTGTATTTGATACCTCAAATTTATTATTTACAACTTTACAATAAACCTCCAAAGTTGACCGAAACACCGTTTTGTCCATAATTAAAAGCATTGATTTTTGCATGAATTTTGGCCTTGAAGTCCTTCAGGGCAGGCTTGCCCCTAAATAAAATTGTGATATTTTGATAGGTTAGGATGTAAGGAATAAATTAAGATAAGATTTTTTTTTAGGGGCACCCATGCCCTGGGGTCGAAATTCACAAAAAACCTAAAAAAAAAAAAAAAAAAAATAAGGCAACCTGATTTTATCACCTGCTTGAAATTTATGCCATTCATTCTTATAGTCAGACTAGCTCAGTTGATATAAGCGTTGACTTTTTGCACCTTGGATACTTTTTTTTTTAAGTCGGGGGTTCGAATCCACCTGGTACAACACTTTTAAACTTTTAAATTTCGCCTTTTCAAAGACTTTTTAGATTTTTTATATAGATTTGTGTATTTTTCCTTCGATTATCTATCCTTTATGCATGCCCATTCTTGATATATAAGAAACACTGACGAGACAATCCAATGTACAGTTCTCAGTCAGGCGAAACGAACCTCAGTATAAGCACACTTTCTTCGAGGACAAGAATAACTCACTCTGTGTTACTCAATACAGGTATTCTTGGCAGCATTGAGCTGCAATGAATTTCAATTGTATACATTCCTTATAATTAAATCACATTGATTTTGGCTACATATTTCAGTAAAAGCACTAGCTCCCTTGGATTTCTTATAGGCTTACATAACTTGTACACATTAATGACATGTTTCATTATATCCACGGATAAATAGCCTAGACATAAAGAACAGAATTTCAGAGACAGTAGACACTACCTTTATGAACCATGAGAAGTAAAGACAAATATCAGTTAGTACATATGAAGATAACAAACTCAGAAAATCAATGAAAGGGTTCCGCCTACCTCTACTAACTGAAATAAAAATTCAGGAAAAACAAATTATTATATGTGTTTAGCCTAATGTCATTAATCGGAACGGAAATCGACAAGCTTTTTGTAAAGAAAAAAAACCAAGCCCGGTCCTATAGGTCAGATCCCTATTTATAATGAATTGATCCTTTGTAGCATCTTTACAATGTTAATTATTTTTTTACATTCATAATAAAATTTAAAAAAAAATGCCGTATAAATATAATTTTCAGCGAGGATTTAATTTTGGCATTATTATCGATTGTGCCGAGATCGCTAAAATTGAATATCGCTAAAAATCAATTGCCTTTTATTTGTAATAGCTTCTTTAGTGTGCATTTAAAAATCGCTAAAATAACATCTCGCTAAAAATAAATTACCAGTTTTTAAGGACAAATCGCTAAATTTGCGTCTCGCTAAAATTTCCACTTATACGGTATAAAGGATTTTAAAAATGACACTATTAATAATTAAAAATTATTCGAATAGATCATTTTGATTGAGAAATATTTTTTGTTTGCTTGAATAGAAGTTCTTTTATCAAGTAAGTTGAATTATTAAACAATAATGTTTTACGCTCCTTCTGAATACATATATCAATGGGTGAAGAATGCATTGTGAACGCAGACAGCGCAGTTAGAACGCCGTGAACGCGAGATGACAACTCCTAAAACGCCTTGAAAACTCCGCAGAAGCGCATTCAATCACCAAGAGATCTCCGTGGGAACGCAGTAGCTTGCCGTGAGAATGCCATAGAAACGCGTCGGTCACCGTGCCATCTTTACATTATGAAAATGTTACAGAAATATGTGCAATTTCCTTGCGATTCCACAGCAATTTTACAAATCTAAGAACGCTGTAATGACTCAGTGTGAACGCAGCTTTGTGTGACAATGCCTTAACTGCAAGTTCATTATTTTACACTCTGAAATGACGACGGGTTTTCCGTTATTTTCTGATCATGACAAGGAGCACACGGCAGGTGTGACAGGTCAGCAGAGGATGCTCACTCCTCATTGGCACCCGATCACACATCTGATGTTTTGGAGGTCCGTGTTTGCTTTGCTCTAATTGTATTTTCTAATGGACTTTTCAACTTGAATACTGTTCGTTTTCCTTAAATGTCATACATAATGTCTAAATTATCTTTGTGAATCTTTTCCAATCATGCTACCTATTGTATTTCTGCTGAAGAACTGTGTATTCCGTCTTCCTTTTTTGTAATTCATTTGCATAGCCTTCAACTTCTTTAACCTGCGCATTCATTCTGATTAAAAAAAGAAATATACCCGTACTTTAAATACTTAACTGTTTGTGTTTACTGAAAATTATATAGTGTTTATATTATATCTATAAAAAAAACTCAGAAATTAAAAATACTTTGAACAAAATTCTTTTCCAATCATGCTACCTGTTGTACTTCTGCTGAAGAACTGTGTATTCCGTCTCTCTTTTTTGTAATTCATTTGCATAGCCTTCAACTTCTTTAACCTGCTCTTTCATTCTGTATGAAAAAAAAATATATTTTTGAAATGCTTAAGTGTTCGTGTAAACTAAATATTTTTTACGTATTTATGTTAATTATATCTATAAAAAATACTAAGAAATTAAAAGTACTGTGAACAAGATTCTTCATATTTTCTCTTCCAACATTGTATCTCTTCTTCTTTAAGCAACATTTCTTTGGCGTGTTTTTCTTCCTGCTGCTTAATTCGTCTTGGACTTCTAAAATTGAAACTTTACTTAATAAAGAAATAATTATTTACAATGTATTCTTTAAAATTTTAAGCGTATTCATATTGCATTTGTTCCATTTAAGGTATGTATTTTATTCTACATACGACCGTTATACGAAGTTTATAAAACTGAATACTAGTATCTTTATGCTTCTATGTAAATTACTTTTTTTTCCTTTCGGACATGAATAGGAGTTTTAAAATGTAAACCTTTTTTTGTCATTTCATTGATAACTACTGACATATGAGAACATATTTATCTTTAAAAATGTATTTACTTTCGGTTTATGATACAGTCCCTTATAATATACCAGTATTTCTCGCATTACTTTTGTTCAGAAATCAATTTAAGGCCAGAGGATACGTTCTGTTTTGTTTATCTTCATAATATATGAAAAATATACAAAATTTTCATTACTTTCTGATTTCTAAACCTGTTTCTAATTGATTTTAAAAATTTGAAACACTAAAAATATGATTTTAACAAAATATTTTTTCCCGAAAAAGGATTATATAAGAAATGCCACCCTGTGTTATCTCGCACAAACGCCTGGTAAGGTACCTCAATTTTTTTGTGAGTAAACATGTTAAAGTATTAATTCTCCAATGAATAAATCTTGAAAAAAAATTATATTTATGTTCCTCTGTTATTATGCAAGACCGAAGCCAAGTCAACTGAGCTAGTTTTTTGATGGATTAAAATTAAAATAACAACAGTAGTGAAAGTGAAAAATTGTCATTTATTGAAGTAAATGACGCAAAACAAATTATAAACATATTATAAGGGGGTCAGACAAGACTAGAACAAACTTTGAAAGAATACAAAAATCTTTGGTAATATATTATGCAATCTGACCCCCTAAAATTACATATATCATATATTATTTAGGAACGTGTCATCTGTCCTTAATCAAGTAGTGTACTTCAAAATACTACTCAGATGAACAATGCAAATGATTTTCTTCTTGAACTGTTTTTCATATAGATTACAGAATCATTTTTATTTTGATAAGTAATAAATAAAATTTTAAATAAGTAAAGGAAAAATGCATACTCAGATAACAACTTTTCCATATCTCTAGTTTTGTCGCGTATTTCTAGAATCTTCATTTTATCCTTTTCCTCATACGTTTTGCATTTTGTCTCCAGTTGCTTTACTTGATTTTGGAGATTTCGTACTCTGAAAATTTAAGTTTGCGTATGATATTGTCATAAAAGTAAACACATACCAGTAGCTTAAAGGATTACACAAGAACCTTATTATGCGCCCGGATCGATAGATCGAGGCGTATATTGTTTTTGTGCTGTCTGTCTGTCTAATTTGTCTCTCTATCTGTCTCTTGTCAACCTTAACCTTCGCCATAACTTTTGATAACTTTTCATACTCCATAAATCAAGCTCTTTCAAATGACACAAGGTCAACTACCCTGTAACCTTGATTGTGACCTATATGCTAAAAATAGACTTTTCGAACTTTCGCCATAGCTTTTGAACCAAGAATTGAGGGAGTTCATATTTGGTATGTATACTCCACTAATTAAGTTCTTTCAAATGACCATTGTCAATGAGATTTTGACCTTAAAGGAGTATATATGATAAGAGCCAATTTTGGCCCCCTAAAAATCAACATTTTAGAATGTCATTCAGATATGTTTAATTGATATTTATTTTGAAGAAGAGATTATATTAGAAATATTTCTAATATATTTTTCACATTTATATGCACTCTCTAGCTGTAAATGACATGAGAAATAATGCTATTTTTGCTATCTAACAAAAAAGCCAAAAATATGCCTTTTTCTTGATGTTTTTTTCGTATGGGAAACATAGAGCACAGTGTAGAACATACATAATTTTTCTGTCACTAAACAGTATTGGATAGATACATCTTTGGTAAAAATATAAAGCATGTTCTAGGCTGCGCTCTATATTTTCTTGAAGAAACACTGCTTGAAAATAAGCAATTTTATACAAAATATGCTAAAATGGCGGGAAAACATGATTTTCATGATGTCATATTTCTAAAATAACGGCATTTTGATCAAAATGAAAATGACCAATAAAGGTCGCATATATAGCTGTACAAATTAAAGCTATATAAAAAGTAAAATTAAGACATTCATTTTAAGGGGCCAATTGAGACACTTACCATATATCGCTCTTTGACCTTTATGCTTAAATTAGCTTTTTCGAACTGTGTACCACCGGGTGCATAGTGTTTCACAAACAACTCTTGTTTTTTTTGTTTTTATTTTTGTTTTTTTAAAATGTTGACTTATGTTTGATATTGGACACTGTAAATAAAACAAAATATTATTCAAATAAAATCCAATGCAGATGGATATGGAGATAACGAACGGTATTCAATCTCAAAGTCCATAAAACAATACAAAATTAAAACAGCGTAAACACGGACCCCCGAAACATCAGAGGTGGCATCAGGTGCCAAAGAGGAGTGAGCATCCCCTGCTGACCGGTCACACCCGCCGTGTGCTCCATGTCATTATCAGGAAATAACGGAAAAAATCCGTCGTCACGATCAAGATCTCAGGAAAAATCAACATTTTCTCTTCCGAGGTTCTTCTATTTTCTTTTTAAAAGAAAACATGAACATTAAAAAAAATCAAAACATCATACATGCATTTGCATGATCTTTCTTTATATGTTTTTGTTGCCTACAACATTGCAATAAATAAATCTGATCATTTTAATGGCCACTGGGCCAGAAAAGATAAAACTTATATGAGAACATCCACAGGTAGTGTAGATTCAATTTTGTTTAAATCGAAACCCTCAGGATTAGGGCGGGACCACAATTGACGATCAAAGTTTTACATAGGAATATTTAGGTGAAAAATTCCCCAAGAACCACTGGGCTAGGAAAGATGAAACTTGTGAGAAAACATCCTCAGGTAGTGTTGATTGATGTTTGTTCAAAAATTACCCCCGGGGGTAAGGCAGGGCCAAAATCGATGATTAAAGTTTTACATATGAATGAATACATCGGATTTTTTTTAAAATTCTTCTTTTTAAGAAACCGTTCATGGTAGCTCAGTCGGTAGAGCGCTCGCTCCGTGATCGGGAGGTCGTAAGTTCGAATCTCGGCCGCGACTGACCTAGTCGATAAAATGGGTAGCAATTGTTCCTTCGCCATGCGCTCGGCACTTTGAAGTGAAAGTTTTGGGTCCTTCGGGTGAGTTCTTAAAAACCGAGGCCCCGTGTCAGCGGCAGACGTTGGCACGATAAAGATCCCTCACTGCTCAATGACCCTGAGTGCCGAGTAAAGGTCTAAATTTGAAGCCTTTCATCGGCATACGGTGACGTCTCCATATAAGTGAAAAATTCTCGAGAGGGACGTTAAACAATATAATCAATCAATCTTTATGAACCACAAAGCCATGGTTAATCATATCTTTAGGAAAGCACAAAGATTCAAGTCATGACCTGCTTCGGGGGAGGGGGATAGGGTTGGCCACAATTGGTGATCAATTTTTTCATAGAAATATCAAGGAAGTAATTTTTCCAAGGACAAAAGAACAAAAATGCCATGTTTAATCATACTGAAATGGACGCATCCTCAGGTCGTGCAAAGTCAAGGGGTACATGTTATGCTGGGCCTCTATGGGAGGGGGGTCAAATGAATAAATAGGGGGGAAAATCTGCTCAAAAACAGCAAAGCCATTTACTTTATTGATATGGAAGCATCATAAGGTGGTTTAAAATTCAAATCCCCCTTCTCAATACTGAAATGATTTTTTTGCTTTTATCCCTAGCCAATGTGCTTAGATGAACGATGTGACCCATGGGCATCTAGATTTTTTTTAAGAAAAAGAAAAATCAATCTGTTTTAAGTTGATTTTATGCGCACATATAGATAAAACACTGTCGGATCACGTATTACATAGCATTTAAACAGGAGTGAATGTAAACAAAACGTTCAAATCTTTTCTATGTATGTAAAATTATACAGACACAATGTTACAAAAGTATACGTTCGTGATAGAATTAAAATATTTAAAAAAGACCAACCTTTCTTTTTGTTTTATAAATCATGTACACATATGTTTAAGTCGACATAGACATTTCAGTTTAGAAGGCTTTTCTTAAGAAAGGTGTAGAGTTCAATGTAAAAAAATAGGGGGGGGGGGGGGGGGGGGGGG